>ML333392.1:696-40493 GCA_005239505.1 Nicotiana paniculata
AGTATAAAGATGTACATTTCTTTCTCGTGACTAACATTTTGTCTTTCAACCTGAATATGTTTGAAGGTTTTTGCTTTTTGCATTAGGCTTTGTATTTGGATGGCTCTTTTGATTTGTTTCGATTATGCTCGTGTCACTTGTCTTCATTGGGTAGATGGGTCTTTAGGCTCGAGCTTTTGACTTTCTGATAGTCTTCTTTGCTTCATCTTATCGTTCCATACTGTATAGCCCCCCAAGTTTTTGAGCTTTGAATAATGAAATCTCGAGCACTTGATTATTCCTTTCTTGTGGTCCTTTTCCTGAAAAGGAAAAAAATTCCGGACTCGAAGGTATATAGTTTTTTAGATGATGATTGCTTAACCCCTTTTAAAACGTCCATCAGAAAGTGTAACCCTAGATCGGGAATTGTGTTATTTCCTCGCGTCTTTGCAGGTCTAATATCATCATCTGGTGATGGGTTAGNGTCTATCCCTCGGATTTTGTAAGGTCCTTCCCAGTTTGGATTTAGCTTTTCTTCACCTGCTTCTTTTGTTGATTGAAAGACTTTTTTGAGGACGAAGTCTCCAATTTTAAAGTACCTGATATGGGATTTACGGTTGTAATAACGCTCTATGATTTATTTTTGAGTTGTCATCCGTATCAATGCTTCTTCTCTCCGTGGTTCGAGCAGGTCCAGGTTGATCCTTAGTTCGTCGTCGTTTTCACCTTTTGTGGCTGTTGAGAACCTTATGCTTGGTTCGCCAATCTCCACAGGTATTAAGGATTCTGACCCATAAACAAGTGCGAACAGAGTTTCTCCCATGGCTATTTTTGAGGTTGTTATCTATGCCGATAGTACCGATGGTAATTCATTAGGCCAGTTTCCTTTGGATTTATTTAGCCGCTTCTTTAGATTGTTGATGATGACCTTATTTGTTGATTCAGCTTGACTGTTAGCCACGGGGTGGTACGGCGTTGAAGTGATCCTCTTTATTTTCCAACTTTCGAAGAATTCCGTGATTTATGAGCCTATGAATTATGGGCCATTATCACACACAATTTCCTTTGGTATTCCAAAGCGGCATATTATCTTTCGCCATAAGAAGCTTTTAAATTCTTTTTCTCTCACTTGTTTGAATGCCTCCGCCTCTACCCAATTACTAAAATAGTCGGTTAGTACGAGTAAAAATCATACATGTCCTTTAGCTGTGTGTAAAGGTCCTACTATATCCATCCTCCATTTCATGAAAGGCCATGGGGATATTATTGGATGTAATAACTGGTCGATGCATGTTATTGGCAAACCTTTGGCATCTGTCACATTTGGATATGAAATTCTCGGCTTCTTCTTCCATCTTAGGCCAATAGTATCCGGCTCTGATTAGTGTTTTCACTAAGGATCTTGCCCCTGAGTGATTTCCACAGTGTCCTTTGTGGACTTCTTTCATCACAAATTCCATTTGGTTAGGCCCAAGGCATTTAGCTAGGGGTCCTCCGAACATATTGCGATAAAGCAAGTTGCGAATAAGGCAGTACCGTGCAGCTTTGCGGCGTAGTGCTTGAGCTGCTTTCCTGTCTTCAGGTACGGTGCCATTCTGCAAAAAAATAAGAATTTCGTTTCTCCAGTCCCAGGTTAGGTTGTTGAAAGTTACCTCATTCCTGTCCTGGTCTATTATTGAATGAAATAGTTGAACGACAATTGTATTGTCTTTGTTCGTTACTTCCGTGATTGCTGCGAGGTTAGCTAATGCATCTGCCTCCGCATTTTCCTCTCTAAGTATTTGCACTACCTTCCATGTTTTGAATTTTGTCACGAGCTCTCGTGCCTTTTCAAGATACTGTTGCATTCTAGCTTCTCGAGCGATGTAAGTCCCTTGTATTTGATTTACTACCAGTTGGGAGTCGCTGTTGATCACAATTTGCTCGATTGAGATCTCCCGTGCAAGTTCAAGCCCTGCAATAACAACTTCGTACTCTGCTTCATTGTTAGTGATATGATAACACTTTATAGCTTGTCGTGTCTTTTCACCTGTGGGTGATATTAAGTCTATGCCTAAGCCAGCGGCTTTTTCATTTGAAGAACCATCAGTGAACAAGGTCCACATGCCTGGATTAACACCGTTAAAGAGTTGTAACTCTTTTTCTACTTCAGATACAATGCCATTACTAAAGTCAACAACAAAATCAGCTAGTATTTGAGACTTAATTGCAGTCCTAGGCTGATAAATTATCTCATGCTCACTTAGTTCTATGACCCACTTGGCTAATCTTCCTGACAATTCTTGTTTATGAAGAATATTTCTTAAAGGATATGAAGTCACAACAGTGATTGGGTGGCATTAAAAATAGGGTCGTAATTTTCTAGATGCATTATTAAAGCCAAAGCTAACTTTTCCAGATGTGGATATCTAGTCTCAACATCTAGCAAAGTTTTACTTACATAATAGATAGGTGATTGTTTACCTTTTTCTTCTCTTACCAATACTGCACTTACAGCAATTTCTGAGACAACCAGGTAGATGTACAATCTTTTCCCTTCTTTTGCCTTTGAAAACAGTGGTGGTTTCGATAGATAAACCTTCAGGTTCTTGAGGGCTTGCTGACATTCTTCAGTCCATTCGAACTGATTCTTTTTTTTGAGAACTGAGAAGAATTTAAAACTTTTTTGGAAGATCTAGAAATAAACCTCCCCAAAGCTACTATTCTTCCTGTCAATCTTTGAACCTCCTTTTTATTTGTTAAAACATCAGGTATTTCCTATATGGCTTTAATTTGAGCGGGATTTACCTCTATTCCCCTGGTTGATACAAGAAAACCCAAAAACTTTCCTGATTGCACTCCAAAAGCGCATTTCTCTGGATTCAACTTCATATTATACCTGCGTAAAATATCAAAAGCAGTAGATAGGTGCTGGAAATGGTCTTGTTCTTCTGTTGATTTTACCAACATGTCATCGATGTACACCTCCATTGTTTTTCCCATATGTTCTTGGATACACCTCCATGGGTCACTAGCCTTTGATAGGAGGCTCCAGCGTTTTTAAGGCCAAAAGGCATGACTTTATAATAATAAGTTCCCCTATTCGTGATAAATAAGGCTTTTTCCTCGTCTAAAGGATCCATTTTAATCTGATTATATTCAGAATATGCATCTAGAAAGCTTAATAGTTCATGACTTGCGGTAGCATAAATCATTTGATCTATATGAGGCAATGAGAATGAATCCTTGGGGAATGCTTTGTTTAAATCAGTATAATCTACGCATACTCTCCACTTTCCATTCTTTTTAGGTACTACCACGGTATTTGCCAACTAGTTAGGGCACGCTATCTCTCGTATCGAACCAATCTTCAAGAGTTTCTGTACCTCTTCGTCGATCACTTGGTTCTTGAATGGTCCTTGCTTTCTTTTCTTCTGCTTAACAGGTACGAAGGATAGATCTTCATTTAGTTTATGAGTCATCACTTCTGGTGGGATGCCTGTCATATCTGAGTGGGACCACGCGAAACAGTCTGCGTTAGCCTTTAAATAATCAATTAACTTACCTCTTCGAGTGGGGCTTAGCCTTGTGCCTATAAACATTTTTTGCTCAGGTTTTTGTTCAGTTAACGGAACAGCTTTGAGCTCCTCCGTAGTTTTTTTTATGTTCTCATCTTCCTCCAGTTCATGAATGACGTCCGGTCTGGAATCCGCATCTGTGTGGTATAGTACACCTTCCGTGGTAACTTTACTCTTTTGCTCGTAAGTATTTTCTTTCGTGCCTGTTTCAGCAATAATATCTTTCGTACCTATTTGGGCAGTAATTTTTTTCATGTTTGTTTGGGCGGTGTTACCTGTTTGGGAGATTTCCTTATCTCGTAATTCTTCCACTTATATTTTCTTGTTGCAGTGTACCACTGAATTTTTTGTGGACTGCTGATCTCCTTTGATTCGTTGAATCCCCCATTCAGAGAGAAATTTAATTACCTTATGCAACGTCGAGGGTATCGCTTTCATGTCGTGGATCCATGGACTTCCAATGATCACGTTATAAGCCATGTGAGTATCGATTACTTGGAACCTAGCTCTTTTGATCACCCCCTCAGCATAGGTGTTAAGCTCAATTTCTCCTTTTGTTATAACCGTAGAGTTATCAAACCCTGATATGGCTCGTGCTTTTGGGATTACTTGATTCCTTAGTAGCATTTCTTCCACGACTCTTAGCAAAATGATATTGACTGAACTGCCTGGATCAATCAACACTCTTTTCACGTTAGTGTCATGAATAAGTAAAGATATTACCAGAGCATCATTGTGCGGAAGCATTAATCCGCTGCTATCTGCATCATCGAAGGTTATATCGTCCCCTCCACGAGCACGTTTCCCGTGTGTAATTGTGAACTTTGTGGTTGTTTTGCAAATTACTCTGTTTACTTCTTCACTGCCATGTATTACGTTAACGGTTCGTTTTGGAGATGGAAGCTTTGGGGGTTCATGCATGTTCCTCATGTATGCTTGTTTACCTTTATCACTAAACAATTATGCTAGATAGCCTTGTTTTAACAAATTTTATACTTCTCCTTGTAGAAATATGCAATCTGCAGTTTTATGCCCATGATCATTGTGAAATTCACACCAGTGATCTGGGTTTCTTCTACTTGGATTTGACCGCATCTCTTTGGGCCATTTGACCTTGTCTCCCATGTTCTTCAGTATTGAGACAAGTTCAGTAGTACTTACGTTAAAAGTATGATCCCCAATTTGAGTACTACCTCTAGGTCGTTCATCTCGATCTTTTCTAGATCTAGACGAGGATGAGATTACATCTCTTCCTTGTAGTCTATAGTCTGACCTAGTGTTTTCGAACATGGGGCGGATATCGCGTCCCGAGGGTCCTAAGTAAGGATCGTACCTATTTTTACCTGATTTTCTATCCGATTCATGTCGTCTGGATCTGGAATGATCTTCATCTCTCGAACGAGCAATGATATCTTCTTCTATTCTGAGTTTAGTATTGTACTTGTTATACAGATCGTTCCATGTTGTGGTGGGGAATTCTCTTAGATTCTCCTTAAGTCGCCCGGTGGCTTCTGAGCTTTTATCGTTCAGATTGCTTGCAAATGCCATGGCTGCCCAATTATCAGGCACCCTAGGTAACTGCATTCTTTCTCGTTGAAACCTGTCTACAAACTCACGGAGTAGTTNNTCTAGGTAATTGCATTCTTTCTCGTTGAAACCTATCTACAAACTCAATGAGTAGTTCCGTGTCTCCTTGTTTTATTTTGAATATGTCTTCCATTCTCTTCTCAACTTTTTGTGCACCAGAGTGTGCTTTTATAAATGAATCTGCAAGCTCAGCAAAAGAGTCACTAGAATTTTCAGGGAGAAGATAATACCAGGTTAGAGCCCCTTTGGTAAGTGTTTCCCCAAATTTTTTGACAAGGACTGATTCAATCTCTTGTTTCGTTAAGTTGTTGCCTTTTATCCCAGTTGTGAAAGCAGTCACCTGGTCGCGTGGGTCAGTTGTTCCATCATATTTGGTAATGTCGGGCATTTTAAACTTCTTGGGTATAGGCAAAGGTGTCGCACTAGGCTTCCACGGTTGTTGAGAATATCTATCAACATCGATGCCTTTGATAACATGTGGTACGCCAGGAATTTGTTCGATGCGATCGTGCTGCTCCTTCATCTGTTTCTGCATGGTTAACAGTAAAATTTGTAATTCTGAGTTATTAGATATACCTGGTCTCGTTTCGAGAGATTCATTAGGAGTATCTCCTCTTCCTGAGTTTGCCCACCCAGATTGAGGATTTTCCATGGTGGGTGGCGTTGGCGGTGCAGGCAATGCTGCTGGTAATCCTCTCGCAAATTCCTGCAAAGCTTGGCTCACGTACTCTGCAATTATTTGCTTTACATGATCTTGTTCCACAGTTTGATCATTATTACCATGGTAGTTATTGGATCTTTCTAGGGATTGTTCCCTTGAACCACGTGGGGTTCCTCAAGGTGATGGAACTGGGGTTCCACTTCTTTGCTGGCTGTTGTCGTTGGGGTTTGACATAATTCAAAGGATATCACTTGGAAAGTAAACAAATATTATCAGATTCCCGGTAACGGAACTAATTTGTTTAACCAAAGAATTAGACCCTTTGACTAAAGCTTATTTTTAAGATGAATACGGGTTACTGATAATCAAGATAATGGAAAAATGAATAATAGACAATATTACAGAAATAAAAGATTGAAGTTGGTTATATTTCGAGAATCGGATGCCTTTACAAGTTGTATTCCCCTCCCTTATATAGGAGAGTCTTATAACGTACGACTGCTGCTATGATTACTCATTAATGACTAATTATGACATTAATGAGGCGTTACAAAGGATAACGGTAAATAGGGGTTCAGTTACATAACGTTCGAGTAATCAATTGTGGGTTCGTGAATCTACCGGTAGCTTTGTCTAGATTCATTCTGACCATGCCTCTCTCCCGTTTTGACCAAATTGGACTTCCTGTGGCTCATAAGTTCGTGGGTTTACTGAACCGTGTCTCTTTGTACCATACCTCTTCAAAGAGTTATTTCCAGCAAACATGTTTTCCCGTGTCCACGTGACTAGTTGAGTTGTCAAAAGCTGGCTTACGTGTGAAACTTTTTTTTACCAATACAGTCCTATATGCCCATAGAGCTTCTTCAATACGGTCATTCCAATCTCGTTTGGATTTGGAGATGACTTTCTTTAACAAGTTGCATAGAGTTTTGTTGAATGCCTCAGCTAGACCATTGGCGACAACTTTGTACATCGAAGAGTTACGTTGCTTGAAGCCAAAGAGATCACAAACCTTGTTCATCGACCTATTATCGAATGGCTTTCCGTTATTCGTTATTATGGAACGAGGAATGCCAAAGCGATAGATTATGTTTACTCGGATAAAACTTGCAACCTTTTCCTTATTTACCTCCTTAAAAGCAACAACTTCAGCCCATTTTGAGAAGTAGTCAGTTGCATCTAAGATGTATAGGTAACCACTAGAGGACATTGGCAGTGGTCCAACAACATCAAATCCCCAAGCGTCAAACGGCCAAAATGCAAAAGTCGGGTGCAACACTTCAGGAGGTTGATGAATAAAATTTACATGGAATTGACAAGCCTTGCATCTTCGAGCCTAGTCCAAGCAATCTTTTACCATCGTCGGCCAATAATATCCCATCATTTTTATATGGAAGTGGAGCTTTGGTTCAGACTGGTGTGACCCACATACCCCAGAATGTGCCTCTTGCAAAGCTTGGAGTGCTTCTTCTTCCCCTAAGCATCACAACATTACTCCCTCGAATGACCTTCTATATAGAGTATCTTTGTAGTAAAGGAAGCGAGGTGCACGATGACAGATTTTAGTCCTTCTCCTTGGATTTCTGGAAGCATCCCATAGCATAAGTAGTCGATAATGGGATGTCGCCTTTCTTCCTTCTCAACTTCAGAAACAACGACAAGATGCTTGAGTTCATTTTCTTCACCTTCAGCCTCGTTTAGCGGCGGTACTACCCGTTTTTGGTAGACAGTAACTTGCTCTTGATCAGGCAGGGTAAATGATGAAGCTAGGGCTGCGAAAGCATCAGCCTTCTTATTTTCTTTCCTTGGCACATGATGAATAGTCACATCACCGAGCCACCCCATTAACTTTCTAGCGTAATCATGATATGGGCGTAGTTCAGGCTTCTTGACCTCGTAACTACCTAGAAGTTGATTGACCACTAACTGAGAGTCACAAAAAACTTGCAATTGCAACCGCTTCATTTTGACAGCCATTTCAAGCCCAAGTATTAGTGCTTGGTACTCATCAATGTTGTTAGAGCAGAGTTGCGTCAACGTAAAAGAGTAGGTCAGAACTTCACCTTGATAATTGACAAATACTGCACCAGCACCAAATCCTTTGTGATTGTGCAGCACCATCAAAGTAGATCTTCCATGAATGTTGAACTTCAATGACCATTGCGTCCTCATCAGGTAGTTCGTCAGTTAGCTCCCAATCATTAGGTATAAGGTGATCTTCCAAAAAGTTTGTCAATGCTTGTCCTTTTACAGCCTTTTGAGGGATGTACAAAATCCTGAATTTGTTGAAATTGGAGGTACCATCTCGCTAGTCGATCACTAAGAACAAGTTTTGACATCACGACGTGATGTGATTTGCTTTAGAAACAAGACATACAACATGAGCTTTAAAGTAGTGCTTCAACTTTTGAATTGAGAAGACTAGCGCCAAACACAACTTTCCAATTGGCGAATAATTCAACTCGTTTGGTGTCATCATCCTGCTCAAGTAGTAAAGGGAGTTTTCTTTCCCCTCACTATTTTCTTGGGCCAACAGTGCTCCAACATACCTTTCTTGTGCCGCAATGTATAGTATAAATGGCTTTCCAGGTATAGGAGCTGCTAAAACTGGAGGCTTCATCAAGTAAGTTTTGATACTTTCAAAGGCATTGTTACAAGCTTGGTCCCACTTGAAAGGAACGCCTTTCTTCACGAGGAGACTAAATGGTTGGCACCTTCCAGCTAGGTTCGAGATGAATCTTCTAAGGTATGCTAGCTTTCATTGCAGAATTTTCAATTCATGAATATCCCGAGGCTCAAGAATTTTCAAAATGACATCTACTTTGGCTTGATCAATTTCGATCCCTCGACGTCGGACAATAAAACCAAGTAACTTTCCAGAAGTAACTCCAAAGGCACATTTCAATGGATTCATCCTAAGTTGGTACCTCCGGAGCAACTCAAATACGATTCTCAAGTCTTTCAAATGGTCGCCCTTCTCTCTTGATTTTACCACCAAGTCGTCAACATAGCATTCGACATTCTTGTGGAGAAGATCGTCGAACATATTCTGCATAGCCCTTTGGTAAGTAGCACCAGCATTCTTCAAGCCAAAAGGCATTACCTTGTCGCAATAAATACCCTTGGGGGTACGGAATGCAGTAACCTCTTCATCTTTTGGTGCCATGCGAATTTGGTTATAGCCCGACGAAGACATTGCCTCGTAACCAGTAGTAGCATCGATCATCAGCTCTGGAATAGGAAGCGGAAATTCATCTTTGGGACACGCATTATTGAGATCCCTGAAGTCAACACATACTCGAATTTGGCCATTCTTCTTCCTTACATGGACAATACTTGAAACCCATGTTGGGTATTTAACTTCCCGAATAAATCCAGCTTCAATAAGTTTGTTACGTTCAGTTTCAATCAGGGGAACCAAGTTCGGCTTAAAGCACCTTTGGGCTTGTTTAACAGGGCGAGCACCATTCTTGACGGCAATGTGATGGACTGCTACTTTCGGGTCCAAGCCAGGCATCTCTCTGTAGCTCCAAGAAAAGACATACCTGAACTCCTTGAGTAACTCAATATAAGTGCTTTCCTCATCAACTTCTAATAAAAAAACTTAGGTAGGTGGTTCTTGGTTCTTCATTGGTGCCAAGGTTAACTTCTCTTAAGGCATCAACTATAGTCTTCACTCCTTCTTCAAATTCAGGTGGAGCATATTATGCATCTTCGTCTTCTTGAGATCCCCCATCATTGAAGGATATGTGATAATACGGTGAAACATCGTCCAATTTCTCATCATCCTCCATTAGAGATAAAACACCATGCTCGCCTTGTGCAGTAACATGATACGAAGAACCTACACTTTCTTCGTCTTCATCACGTTTTTTAGTGTAGAACACAATGTATGGCTTCACCTTCAGTACTTCATCACACGAAACCATGACTTTTGTTTGTCGCTTCATTCTAGAAGGAACCAAACTTTGGAATTTTTTAGAGATCTTCTGAATTTTGGCGAAGCGGGTGTTCTTGTATTTTGATAATTTCTTTGGAACCTATTCCTCTTGTTTAACGGACCCAATCTCTCAAATACAGAGGTTCTCACAGTTGATTTTCCAAGTCGATCAAAGGCGGAAGGTCTGTTAGAAGCGACAAATTCATCTTCTACGGTGATATAATTGCTACTCGCCCTTCTTATTGAGATGCGCACTGGTGACAGTTGCTTGTATCCCAAACCTTCACGTGGTTTCCTCGTTGCAACTTCTGATGGGAGTTTCCCTAACTTTGATGGCTCATTGGGATTGTATCCAGCCTTTGCAAATAGCTTGTAAGCGTTCGGATCAAAGCCTTCATCTGTCCGCTATTTAGGGAGTGCCACTTTTTGCAGACGATTTTGGGCTACAAACCCTGCAAGCGGCTTCGAGGACAACTTTACTGCCTCAATTCGTTTTACCGGAAGAGTTAACTCCCTTACCATGTTAGTTTGGAGATTAGATTATTCGCCATCGCCTTTCTTCCTTTTAGGGACGTATTGGAGCGCGAGACTTACTTTCTTTCCATAAGGTGCAATATCCCCTCTATGAGATTTATTCGCATTGGGTTGTACCTCCTTAGTAACAGCTTTGGCTTTACCAATAGTCACCTCAGCTCTTTTAGTTGTGGGCTCACCATTCTTTCTTTTCATGCCATCATCAACTTTTAGCTCCTTCACAATGTGGCTCTTCAAGTAGAACTTTGCATCGGCGAAGTGTGACTCTTCCTAGGTGAATGGTGCATCATCGACAACTATCTTCTTCTCGACTTCGCCCTTGTAATATTTCAAACATTGATGGTATGTATATGGAACCACTTTATTCTCATGTATCCAAGGCCTTCCAAGCAGGACGTTGTATGAAGTCTTTGCATCGATCACATGTAGCCATACACTTGATTGCATATCTTCAATGGTGATTCCCAGCGTGATCATGCCTATGGCTCTTTGCCCCCCTTGGTTGAATCCTTGGATCATCAAATGACTTTCTGAGAGTTCTTTCATGGGAATACCAAGTTCTTTCACAGTGCGAACTGGCAAAATGTTCACTGAGGATCCTCCATCAACGAAAATTTGATTTACCCTTTCATCACGCATATAGCCAACCAGGTACAATGGGCGGTTATGAGGAGTGCCACCTAGCAGAAGATCGCCATTTTTGTGAACGTGACTTTTTCCTCACAAACATTAACTTCTTGAGGAGTGGACTCGTTAAGCTTTTTCGAAGATGGTGCCAATGATAGGTCATCACTCCTTTCTTTCCCTTCATCAGTATTGCAACAAGAGTCATCAATACCCCCATGGGAAATCTTCGTGCGGAACCAACTTGGTAAAAACTCCTCCAAGGTCACTGGATGTCGTGGCTTTTGAGGGTGGTGCACCTCCACTTTCCCTTTCTTTACATGCTTAACTAGATTCCATCTCCTAGGTATTTTCACCATAATGTTCCTTGTTGGTTGTTCCATTGATCCTTTTTGTGGGCTCTTTTTGTGGCGCCTACGGCGAGTCACCAACGTCCAACCTTCATCATCCTCAGGTTGACCGTCTTCAACTTTGTAGTTCTCCAATAATTCTTCATCTTTACTTTCTTTAAAACTACATAATTCGTCTGGACATAATGATCCAAATGTGATAGAGACTTGGTTTGTACTTGCTTTATCATCTTCAAGCACGATCTTCTTTTCACGAGCCAAGTCCATAACTTTTTCCTTGAAGACAAAGCACTTCTCCAGAGGGTGGATCACAAGTCGATGATATTTGCAGTAATTTGGGTCATCAATTTTTCCAGCTTCATTTGGTTGGTTCATCTCCGAAAGCTCAGTGAGATTTAACTCGAGGAGTTCTTCAAAAATAGCTGGCACATCAGAATCCAGAAATGGGTACTCTTTCTCCTGCATTTCTTTTAGAGTCAACTTTCCACTTGGCTTATCTTGAAACGAAGTGGATTTCATACTCTGCTTCTTGCCCACCTTGGTCTTGAACTTCACAAGTGATGTGTTGACGTTCATAGCTTCTTTATTTTCAGATCTTGGTACGAACTTGCTCCATTTTATGACTTCTTGCTTGTCGTTCCCTTTGCGAGGTTCATAGGTGGGAAATCTTTCATTTCCAGCGGAGGTCATGCTCAAGTCCATGTCATTGGCATGAGTTGCAAGTTCTTCAAATGTGCTAGGCTTGATACCTTGCAAGATGTAGCGCAATACCCAATGCATACCTTGGATGCACATCTCTATGCCAGAAGCTTCACTAAGCATGTCTTTAGAGGTTGAGACTTTCATTCCTCCAACGATTGATAAAGTCAATAACTGGTTCACTCTTATGTTGACGAGTATTTGTGAGTTCTATTATACTCACAATATGTCTCGTGCTATAAAAGAGATTGAGGAATTCTTGCTCTAGTTGATCCCAGCTATCAACAGATCCATCCTCGAGGCTCGTGTACCAATCAAAAGCATTTCCTTTTAACGAGCGGACAAACTACTTGATGAGGTAATCTCCATAAGTACCAGCATTGTTGCATGTCTCAACAAAGTGCGCCACATGTTGATTTGGATTGCCTTTTCCATCAAACTGTTGAAATTTTGGAGGTTGATAGCCAACATGCATCTTCAACATATCGATCCTTGAAGTATACGACTTTGCGTACGTAAAGGAGGACTTGGAAGATACTTCATATTTGGTTTTTATAGTCCCTAAAATGAACTCCTTTAGTTGATTGATTGGAATCATCCCTTCCGAAGAGACTGGAATTTCCTTAGTGGATGCAACTTGTCGTGGGGGAGGATCAATCTCTTGAACTTCGGGGAGTTTGCCAGGTGCATGGATGGATTCTTCTTCCATCAAGATTCCCACCCTCTCTGTTAGCTTGTCAATTCTAACATCTTGATTTTGCATGCATTTGGTCAAGCCAGCGATTGCTTCCGTCAAGTTTGCCAACTGCTTCTCCACAGATGAAAGTGTTTGTCACCATGGCTTGCATGATTGTTGTGGATGATGGAGAGTATCATGGATTGTCACATAGATTGATCCTTGATTGGCTCATGCTATGTGGTGTAAGTAGGGAGGATCCATAACTTGAAGCATCATCATATTCCTTCACAACAGAGTGCTTGGATCTAGAGAGGTCAAGCAGAGCAAGAGTTTTCTTGATCTTTTCAGCAACATTGTTTTCTCCTCCGGGTGCGTTTGTGGAAGATCTTGCTCCTTTTGAGGATGAATATCCGAAAATAGGGGTAGATGCGGATGACACTTGGGGTGCTTGTTTCCTTAACGAGCTTTCTTTGCTCCTCGTAACTGGTTCAAAGCTTCCAAAGGTAACTTCGAATATGTTTTCCACATCAACATAGAACCTGCAATTAGCAGCCTTGGTGGAAGTTGAACTGGAGTTGATTTTCTTTGAATCCATTTCGATGTTTTTGAACTTTGGTGATTGAAAAGTTGAGATGAGAGGTAGATATTGTCCCACCGGGCGTGCCAAAATTTGTAGACAATAAAATTGCGTCGATAAAATAAAATCAAGACCGAAAATATCGCAACAACCGTAGTATTTGATTTCAAATATTTAAGTGTATTATCTCTATGAATCCTTTGATTCTTCTTTTTAATATAAATTCAAGGGCCTTTGAGCTTATTCTTGAATCTATATTTGTTTCTACGAACGACGATCTTGTATTCAACTAGCACGAACTTTGATTTGAACTCGTACTCCTTGAATCTTGACTTGTTCTTCGTTCTTGAGCTTGAACTTGATTTCTTGAACTTGATGTTCTTCGTTCTTGAACTTGAACTTGAACTTGATTGCTTGAAGCTTGAATCTTGTAGAGAAATTTGTGGCGTTTGATCCACGAGCTCTCTCTTGTTTCTTGTTATAACTTTTGGTCCCTTTTTTGGGTTATGAAGACCTCTATTTATAGTAGTAAAAGGTAGGAGTTATGATAAGAACACTCTTTCCGACCAATCAAATTGAAGTGTGACATGACTGCATTTGATTGGCCAGAACATGTCACTTGCACACGTGGCGCTGTTTCATTGGCCTTTTAGTGTGACTTAACATGCTTTGTCATTTTGACACGTGGCATGATCCTATTGGCTATTCCGCTTGACTTGACGTGCCACGTCATTTGACACGTGGGCATCAATTTGGGTCTCTAAGAAGATAAAATATTGGGCTTAATGAAGTGGACTCATCATTTGTAGCCCAATCAAATGGGCTAGCCCAATGGATTAAGACTTATTTATTTAATCCATATATATTGGACTTATATAATTAATTTAATTATATTAGCCCATAATATTTATTTGGACTAATATATTTAAATATAGTCCAAATTAATTTACTGAATTTAATTTAATAAATTTTACATGCCTACAATCCCAACTTAGTATCATATTTATAAAAAATTTGCATTACTTTTAAGTCTGCCCTGTCGGCTTTTAATAGTTTTAAGGGAAAAGGGCCAAATATACCCCTCTACTTTCAGATATTGTCTACTTTTAACCTCCGTTATACTATCTGGTCAAATTTACCCCTAACGTTATACTATCGGGCCAAATTTACCCCTATAATCAGCAAGCTTTTAAAAATTACCCCTCAGTCCGTCAGGTGACCCTGAATCTCCCTAATCATTTTAATTAAGTTACTGATTCTTCTTCTTGGTCCACTATTTTTGAAATAATTGGCATTGCCTGTTTCAGAATTGGAGAAAAAAATATTAAATAATACAACAGTTAATAAACGAAGTATAGTTATTTGAAAAATCTAAATTAGGTAACTTGTCTAAATTCTAAAAGTATTTATAACATCCCAGTTTTAATGAATTCGTTGCACCAAATGTATGGGGACTTTGCAAGAATTAGTGATTGAAGTTGAAGTTCCTCAGAGACTTTATATTGTCAAATTCAATTTTGGTTTAATCAAATGCCTACACATTGTGCACTCATAAGTTAGTCGATTGAACTCTATACTAACCATATAATGACATAATATATTTGAATATACATGTATATACATAATGATCAACTCCATGTAATTCAAAATAAATAGATCCACTGAATTCTACAGTGTGTAATAGAAAAATTAAACCAATTCCAAAACCATTATTACAAGAAGAGAAGTGCGTGCATTGGTAATTAAAAATATTCATGAATAATTTGTATAGTCTTGTAACTTAAGCAATCACATCAACAGTAATTACTGAAAATAGTGGAGCAAGAAGAACAACAAGTGATTTAAATAAAAGGAATTTGGGAGATTTTAGAATACTTAACACATCAAAGGGTAATTTTAAATATTTGTTATGATAAATTTGGCCAGATAGTATAACGACATGGGTAAATTTAACCGAATAATATAATAAAGGTTAAATATAGACAATATTCGAAAGTAAGGTGTATCTTTGGCCCCTTTCCTAGTTTAATCACCATAGTTTGACACATTACCAACCATCCCAAACGACCTTAGTTCATTTTACCCTTTATGTGTGCTAATGTTGAGACATTATTAAATTCATTTTTTAATTACTTTACCTTCTGAAAAAACTTTTGTTTGTTGTTCTTTAACTATGGTAGAAAATTCCTCCAATATTTTTATAAAAATAGCACGGGCTAGTCAGTATTCGAACTGGTCATTAAAAAATAATTAGCATTTGTTAAATCATTAAAAAACAACCACTATTTTGCTGTAATAGAGACCGATCCAGTGTAATATACTGGTATTCGGTACACCTATGTATGAACTTCCAACATATTATGCTGGAACTCCAACACGCGAAAAGTTTTAGCATAATATACTGTAGATTCGAGCATATGTGTATGAACTTCAAGTATATTATGCTGAATCGATATACTTTCTATTATTGCTGGAATTCCAGTATAATATACTGAAATATTTTTCAGATTTTGAACAGTATTTTTATTCAAATTTATCTTTACATAAAAAGTGACTAAATTATTGTGACTATTTTTGAATGGCCTTATTTTTTAATTCCTCGGTAACTTCCCAACCCAGCTTCGCGCCTCCAAAATTTCCCCTTTACCCCTCCTTTGGCGGCTCCCTCCCCCTTCCCGGCTCTCTTCCCCCACCCCCACTCCCACCCCCACCCCCAAACCAAATAAAAGTATAAACCTTTTTTAACTCCTCCATATAATAATCTTACTACAATCAATGTTACAATCTCTCAAATTAGGCCTATACAATTTCATTAATCCGAATAGGTATTAGTTATGTTTTCACTTCTGTTTTATCTTTCTATATATTGCTTTCTTGATTTTTTAAGATTAGTGACTGTTGCTTTTTTCCCAGTGTTGGAGTGATTTTAAGGAAACCCAAGTTTCAAGTTTTGGTTTCTGTGAATTTTACGATAATGGGGTCTAAAAATAGACCCTTTTCAAGATTATCAGCTGTTGCAAAGTCAAATGAACCAATGAGTGTTGCAGCTGAAAAGGGTGTTTCAAAGGTTGAATCTTTTTGACAAATTAATGTTTAGCAGGAAAGACTAGTCTTTTGTTTGAATTTTTATTATTAAATGTAGGAAAATGGTGACAAGGAGATTCTTGTGGAGGATATGGAAACGGTAGAGAAAATGACAGTTCCACAGCTCAGAGTGAAACTTAGGTATGTGCTCAATGTTTCATGTGACCTTGTTTGACTGGCGGAGTGTAGAAAGAAAGAAAGACTTAGTTTCATGTGACCTTGTTTGACTGGCGGAGTGTAGAAAGAAAGAAAGACTTACTTTTGAAACTTGTGGTCTAAAATAAGTCGTAGTTATTTGTATAGAAAAGTATCGTTCTTTTTGGGGACATACTAAAATAGTATTATCAAAGGCGAAAAGTGCAAAAAATTTCTAAGATCTGTTGGGAGTTTAAGCCAAGGCGCAAATAAAGCGTGTACTTTAATGAAGGAAGGCACAAATGGAGAAAAACTACAAATATGTATGCATAGTCCCAGACTAATATCTATAAGCAACAATGACAACAAACCCAACGTAAGGCCTTACCCCTACCCCTACCTGAGCAGGTAAAGAGGCAAACTATTATCTAGAAGCATGAATACCAAATATACGGACAAAGAAATTGAAGAAAATTTACGATAACGTGAAATATCAATTGTTTAGTATGCCTTAGAGCCTTGATCACTTAGCATGCTTTGAGCCTTGCTTCAGGGCTTAAGCGCCTCGTTGATAACACTGAGTAAAAAGGAAAGTGAATCAATTAAATTAGGACAGAAGGAGTATCATGTTTGTTTTCTGTAGAGAATGGATGAAAGGAAGATGGAATTTGACCAACTAATTTCCTATGGTCCATTAAATGCCTGATTTAGTCTCTTAGAAAATAATCAGAAAAACATTGGCTGTTAGCTTGTTGTTTCAAGCAAATATAATTGGATGCCGTCTGCCATGAGAAGGATGTGTATATGAAAGATTTTTCTGTACTGCTTCTTGTCATAATTTCCCTTGCTAGATATAAGGAAACTATATGTGTGACAAGGATGTGTATATGAAAAGGTTTTTCTAAATTGCTTCTTGTCATAATTTTCCTGTGCTAGATATAGGGACACTATATGTGCGAAAATGATAACCTGACAGCCATAACAAGTCTATACTTGCGGAGAAGTTTTCCCTTAAGCAGTGAATACTTAAAATTATCCTGGGATTGAGGCGTAAAAGCTGTTGTAGTGGCATTCAGGGCTTGGTGGCCCGAAATTGACTTGGCTTTGCCAAAAGGCCTCATCTTTAAAAGCTTTGAAGCTTCCAAATGTACTTGTTTTATATTATGGTTATAGAGAATAACTCGGTGGATAAGCTTCGGTGCTCTCAACCTGGTTTGGATTGTTCGACTACGGCTCCACGTTCTTTACTATCATAAGCTCGATCATGAGGGTCCAAATCAGGGTTTCTTAAAACATGACTATGAGGATTCATATAGATTAGCTAACTTGCCTGGGATTGAGGCTTACTTGTTATTGTTGTTGTTGTTATAGTGAATTCTTAAAATTATCCTTAGAAGTCTGAAAAAGATGTGCTGCCTTAGTAGAGCTAAAAGAGTCATGACCCTTGGTTGGAAGCCACTAAGCAATTGGCTGGAAGCATTGTACCATACAGCGCTAAGTGATTCCACTGGAACTTGAATTAGTTGGTCTAAAACCTCTGTTCTGATGATATTCTACTTCACAAAATGCTTTGTGTTGGAAAAGTTTTTTGCACAATGTATCACGTTGTATTTTGCAGCAGCTTTCACTTTGATCCTGTGACATGAAAGCCAGTTTTCTGTTTTTTAGGAGTCTTGGGATTCCTTCCAGAGGTACTAAACAAGAGCTTGTTGCTTCTTTGAAGACATTCCTCGACAGCAAACTTAATGGTACTCTTTTGTGTCATTTAACTTGCAACCAATCCCATAAAATAATTTCTTTAATTTGGAAACTGATGTACGGCATTTATCTAGGTAATTGTTATTATTCTGTGAACTTCTCCAAAATCCAAAATATAGCAGAAAGATACTTATAACCCGTAACTTCTGCTATAGATGCAGGCAATGGAGCTGTGGCACGGGAGGATCAAGTATCATCTGACAAGAGTCTAGGAGTAGCCGATAACACTTCAAAAAGGAAGGCTAGAAAAGTGTCAAGTAACCAAAGCGATGTTGCTTCATCAGAGGTTTCTAGTACCAGGCAGACGAAAAAGCGGATGAAAAAAGACAACACCAAGGATACCAGTATTGACATTATTATTAAACAAGCTGAAATTACCCAGGAGCTCTCCGCTGAATCTAATGACATCAAAGGTGCTTCGGTGTTTATCCTTATGTCTGGTTATTTTTGCATCTTGCTTTACAGTACATCTTTGCTTTGCTTTGTTTTGTCAGTGTATTAAATGATGAATAATTTTGATAGGCAAGAAGACTGTAAGAGCAAACAGAAAAGTTTCAGCGGCGACTGCTTCGGCACACATTGGACTTTCTGAGGGCGTGGATATTTCTGTAAATCAAGATGAACCTTGGACTATTTTCGCTCACAAGAAGCCCAAAGATGGGTGGATTGTATACAATCCTAAAACAATGAGGCCACCTCCTCTTTCTAAGGATACAAAACATGTTAAGTTATTATCATGGAATGTCAATGGTTTGAGGGCTCTATTGAAGTTAAAGAATCTTTTGATACAGAAGCTTGCTGATAGAGAAGATTTTGATGTTCTATGCTTACAGGAAACTAAACTACAGGCGAGCTCTCATTTTATCTTTTTTCTGCTTGTAGGAATCGACTTGATATTATAATAGATATTATCTAATTTCACAGTATATCAGTCGATTATCTAACTCGTCAACCTTACAACGTATTGAGATCCTCGTAAACATAACATAGGACGCAGGTGATGCTTCACTTTATAAATGTATGATCCTTATTTGCACAACAACAGAAATTGCGTGAAATGGAAGCATTGGTCAATGCTTTCAAGGCAGATATGTCTCACTATGTTTTTCCTCTTAATTTTAACTCGATGAAAGGAACTCTGTGTCTTTTACTAGTTATATGTGTGTGTATGGATACACAAACGCCGTTAGCTTGGAATGCTCGGGGATGGAAATCAGGGAATATCTAAAATACTTGGATTAATCAGATACAACTTGAAGATTTTGTAGGTTATTTGATCAAGGGTTGAAGGAAGAACTTATAAGAACTCATTAATTTATGTTTTAATGGTTTTTTATCAACCATATCCGCTTTTTGTTCAAATTCTTGGTAATCAGTATTCTCACACATACGTGCACGTACATATTCATGTGTGCGTGCGTGCGTGCGTGTGTTTTCTCAGGTTCCTTAAGTCTACTTGCTTCCTAGTTGATGCGATTCTTCAAATTTAAGGCGCTGTGTCTTCTCAGAATCTAGAGACTATAACATAACTGGACTTCTCTTTTATGATTTTGTTCCTATTAAACTAAGCTCTACAAACTTTAGTTGTTGGTGTACCTTGAAATATCTGGAATATTACGTGCTAATGTAATAATTAAGAACTGCTTACAAAGCTATCTATGAATTTAGGTCATCAGTGATAGTTTCTGTACACAGTGTAGATTACTATGTGACTAGTAGAGACTTTGTTCCTTCATACAACAAATTCTTTTGCGTTGTCTTAGCTAATTTAACTTCTGATTCTTGGAAGCAGGATAAAGATGTTGAAGCGATCAAAGAAAGTCTCAGTGGCTATGAGAATAGCTTTTGGACATGCAGTGTCGCTAAGCTTGGGTATTCTGGTACTGCAATCATCTCTCGGGTATGGGCCTTTTTCCCTTCCCTCTTTTTTTCTTCTCTTTTTTTTTTATTAATTTTTTTTCCAGTATCCTTGATTGGGAGTAGCAGATTTGCTTCTTTATGTAGGCCCTCTGTCGGGTGCCATACTTTGGTATCTGAGATTTTTTTTTTCTTATAGAGGAGGAAGAAGATTGAACCTCTATGTGTTCTTTCCTTGAATTGTTTTTGGTTTCTTTGGTTATAACCAATATTCTTCTTCTGCTTTCCTCTTTTGACAGATCAAGCCACTTTCTGTCAGATATGGTCTCGGTATACCTGATCATGATACTGAAGGACGACTTGTCACGGTGGAATTTGAGAACTTCTATTTACTGTGTGGATATGTTCCAAATTCTGGCAATGGACTACGGCGATTGGTACTCCGCTACGTCTTATATATCTTCTTTGCATTTGTTATATTATGCATTTCCTTTTACGGACATGACTAACAAGATGTATTTTACCAGACGTACAGAATTACAGAGTGGGATCCTTCTCTCGGCAATTACATGAAAGTAAGTGTTGCTTTTTTATGTGACATCTTATGCACCATATATTTATTTGTCTACAGGTACATCCTTTTCGAGGTTAAGTTCTTTTAGATTTTCATTTTTGAATAGGCATCTTGAGGTTCATGAATATAAAATCTTCAAGACATTTAACCTTCATTCATTAGGTCCAGCCAGGGATACTTCCACTTTTGTCTACAAGTCCTAGTTGTTCTTACTTTGCTGCTATTGTCGTCCAAATTCTTGGATTTTTCTTTCCCTATTTTTTGGGTGTATCTTGTTTATTCTGTTCCAGACATTACTGTTTGGGTTTGTTAACCCTTAATCTGCAGAACATTTTCAATTCTTCTGTGGCTTTGCAGGAGCTAGAAAAGTCAAAACCTGTTGTTTTGACCGGTGATCTAAATTGCGCCCACGAGGAGATAGATATTTATAATCCTGCTGTAAGTATTTTTACTTTCACGTCTTAACATGTATATGATGCAGAAGCAGTTTATGCTATGTGAATGATAGTGTATATTCCAGAAAAGAGAAGAAAGAGCAGTCAGTGATAGCATGTGTCTTTTTTCTTTATATCTAATTTGTTGTTTTGTAATCTTCCTTTAGATGAACCTGGTTGTTCTACTGTATAATTTACGCGAAACATGAAGTAGAGTTGCCATGTTCTCCTTCTCTTTCATATTATGGTAATTTTATTGGTCTCTAGCTGCTTGAGATCCTCTTCCAAATCTGTTTTCTACTTCCGTTTCCAGTGAATCTTTACATCAATAGGCTCACTACTACTTACTGACCGTACAGATGCGCTCACCTTCTGTAAGGTTGGAGAAATCTATAAGTTACAGGTCTTAGTAAGTTTGCGTTGGACTTGGGGAGGTATAAGAACAGATTGAGCATTATTACTTTTTCTAGGAGGACAAAGTCGCGAAAGATTTTAAGTATTCTTTCGGGGTAGGGGTAAGGTCTGCGTACATTCTACCCTCCCCAGACCCCACTAGTGGGATTCTACTGGGTTGTTGTTGTTGCAGTTGTATGCACATAAGTTAGTACTCGATACGAACAAACCAAATAGAAAGCATCGGTAAAGCTACATGGCGCTAAGTGACTCTTGATATATAGTTCTAAGAGAAGATACAAAATAGAATCAACAATGCCCCAAGAAAACAAAATGAAGGCTAAAACTAATCAAGCATTAGCAGATTGAAACGATACTACAATTTAAGATACTACAGTTTAAGATGATTATCTTAGCATCTGGCTTTAAGAATAGCATTGAAATCAAAATGAAGAAATCTTATGCAATTACGATATGCAGGTCAATATATTCTTTGAAAGCTAATAGGCGTAGGAAGTGTTCGAAATATCTACTGGAGGGAAATAATTGTCTGAAGAAAAGATGAAGCATGGAAAAGTAAAAGCACCAAGAACATCTGATTTGTGATTTAAGATTTAGATGTTTAGCAGGAAATATTCTACAAGCAAGTAGAGAATTGCTTGATACCGTAAATAGAACGTTCCTCTTATCAAAAAAAAAAAATAGTTGTCACATTTTGCTTTGTTATGGTGAAACTGAGTGGTCATTGATTGCACGTTAAATGTATTCTTTCGTGATTTTTATATGCAACTAATAGTCCTTGGTGTATTTTCTGAATTCCTAAAAAGAATGAACACTTCTGGTCAAAAGTAGGTTATTTGACCTTAGGTAAGTGAGGAGTGAACTAAATTAAAACTGAGGGAGTATCAATTTTGCAACTATTCCTGGTTGTCATCTTTTGCACCTAAAAATAAGGACTAAGAAACCTTGATGGAGCAGCTAATTGTAAGTTGTATGGGGCTCTTCTTGCTCCTCTTTTAATTGACATCTAAAAGCGGTGCACTACAAATAGAGACAAACTGCTTGAAACAGAAAGATAAACTTGGCAACTGTTTGTCCCTGTTTTAAAATCTATAAGCCTGACCTAGCACCATGGAAACTTATTTGGCTCTCTTCATCTACTAGGAAAGTTCTTGCGATCGTTAAAGAATCACAATAAAATGTTGGAAAATATCATTGCTAATAGCAGAAAGATTTGACTTTGCAACTTAAGGCGTGATATTTGCTTGTGGAATTCACATTGTCTTCAGTTAGTAGCTTAACTTACCAAAGTTACTTGCGGTTTAGTTTTGATATCATTCCGATTCGTCGTTCTGATTTTTTCCTTCCTGTGCTTAGGGAAATAAAAGAAGTGCAGGCTTTACTGATGAAGAAAGACAGTCCTTTGAAACAAACTTTTTAAACAAGGGGTTTGTAGATACATTCAGGAAGCAGCATCCTGGTGTCGTTGGTTATACTTACTGGGGTTACCGCCATGGTGGACGTAAAACTAATAAAGGTATTTGAACATTTATTTATTCTATTATGGTGCTATGTAACGTGGTCCTCTGCTTCCTTGGGCCGTTCCTATTATGACAAATTAAGAAACCAGAAATATACCTCAGTTTTTGCTCAATATATTCTTCTCCATAGCCCCTAAAATTAGATATTTTCGTGTATCTCATTTTGTGTTTTACCGTCTAGTGAAATGAAAACATTGCTCATTTGATAGCGTGATTGTGAAAGTTATACTCTGTCCCACCTAGGTAAGAGGAGTTTGAACTCCTTGCATCAATCTGCCAGTTAGAAGAGCACTTGACTAGGTATTTGGGTCGTGGATAATAGTCGTGTTTTCGCTTTTTACATATCGATCTGCTTAAACTACTCGTCGGACATTCTATTCCTCCAATCTCTCGCTACATGGTGGACTTCCGTATTTGTCACTCCTTGACAAGATAATTCCAACATCACATTTTTGTTCAATATCATTTGCACAGGGTGTTGTTTCAGGTTGTTTATAGGGTTTACTCTTAACGTTTTCTGCATCTTTTCCCATCCGGGGTATAAAATTTCAGGATGGCGGCTCGACTACTTCCTTGTTTCAGAACGCATTGCTGACAACGTGCACGACTCCTACATTCTGCCAGATGTAGATGGCAGTGATCACAGTCCCATTGGCCTTATCCTGAAGCTGTAGGTTCCGACCATCATTTTTGCTGATTCCAACATCTTGATGTTTTTCTGATGGGACTATAACAAAAAAACGCGATGAGAATCTTCTCAAGAGGCTATGTTGAATGGATATTTTGCAGTTAAGGATTTGACATATAAATGGTGAATCCTGATTTTTGAAGTGGCATACAAGATCCTGGAGGGAGCACTGAGTAAAAATTTCGGATGACCATATCGTGTCATGTAATCCTGCCCTACCCTTTTTTTTGGTTTAACCATGTGTGCCTGGAATAGGTTGACTCAGACTAATTCAGATTTGCGTCGTAGAAAGCCTACTAGGTTGGTTTACCGCGTCGTGTTTCATCCTGTGCACGGAACCACTGGTTTGAGTAACTTGGATTTGCTCTCTAGAAAGCCCACTTTAGGGGATTTAAGTGTTCCGTACCAAAGGGGTTTTTTATTTCTAGGACTCAAACCCGAGGCTTTTGGTTAAGAGTAGAGAAACTCTAACCATTCTACCGCGTCCGTAGTGTAATATTATACAACTTCTTATGGTTTCTTAAATATTACAGTCAGTCCTCTCTATAACAACGTTCTTATATAACAATACTTTTTTATTAGAGCTAAGTTTTTTCAGAACCAATTTTTATGTTATGTTATAATGTATGTTCTTTATAATAGCATTTCGCTATAACATCCAAGAATATTCGGAACAAACGAGATTGTTATAGAGAGGTTTGATTGTATTACAATTATAAAGCTAAAAGAGGCAGGAAAGAGGAGTATTAATGATAGTTAGCAATTGTTGGTGCTTAAACCAAAAGTTACAATCATTGGCAGTATTCTACAAAATCTTTTTACAGATGGATATTGTCAAATGGAAGTTGCGTTGAAATTGGAGGAAGGCAGAAGAAGTGGAATGGAACTTTAAACATTTCATATCCAAATATAATTTCCAGCACTATTTTAGTGCCAACTATAACATTATTACAATTGTACGTTGCCTATAAAAATAAAATTTCATTGCTTATAAACCTAAAAGCGTGGCTTAGTAGTTGATGAATTGGTGGCAAAATAATGAAGTTTTATGTTCAAATTCTATCTATAATGGAGACATTGAGACTTTGTGAATTTTCAATTGTAACATGTTAATACGATTTATGGCTTGCAATTGGTCTTATAAATCACAATTGGTAAATGCGACTTATAAACCGCTATTAGCAAATACTATTTATAAGTTGCCAATTGAAAACGCGATTTACAAATCGTAATAAATCCAACACATCTAGTTGAAAGACTCTCATTCTTATTTATAATAGGAAGATCTTTGACAAATGCGACTTATAAATCGCTAGGTTGTTGGCATAACTTTTACTCCTTTAAATCGCAATTGCTAAACGCGATACATGTTTTTCGGAACGGTTATATCTTATTGCCAGTTTAGGAAGAGTATTTGCATCACTGATTCTTAAGAAACTACAGTAATTGTACCATTTTGTTTTGATTAGTTTCTGTTATTGCTTGCTCAAATTAAATGCCTTCAAGTATTAGCAGCAGATACTCAGTATAGGATCAATAGCTGAGAGTAGAAAATTATTAGAAATATCAGCATTCATTTGTTTGTTATTGCTTGCTTAAATGGCCTTTTTTTATTATTGGTGAACAGAGTGTTTTACCAAAAATATGATAAATACTTCTAAGAAAGATTTGATAAGTAAAATGGAAGATTAATCCTAGTTAAGCTTAATGACTGTCAGATCCATGAAGGTGATAATGAATGAATGAGATAAAGCGCCGTAGTATTAAATTCCGGACAAAGATGCTGATGATGATTGATAATGAAAATGCGAGTGAATAAGTGGAGTAAATGCATGCAATAGCAATAAATGTAATAATAAAGGATAACTCGCCCAAAATGCCAAATGTGAGATTCAACTATCTCGTTGTCAGAAGTACAAATGACATGCAACGTGGATGAAACACTGTGTTCTTGGATCTTGTATATGAAAAGGGTGTCTTATAACTAGGGAACCAATAGGAAAGACAAGAAGTGTATATTCCTTTCAACAGTCAATATTACAAAGTGTTCTTTCAGAGAGTTTCAAATCCTTTTTTCTCTTTCTCTTTTCCTATATATAGGGAACTTTTTTTCGAAATCCTAAAAAGTACAAAGGAGAGAATATTCTAATGGAATATTCTTTCTTCCTAACCTAAAGTTATCCTGCTGTTATCGTCCATTCTTCGGCTCGACCCAACGTTGACCTCTTTCGGGAAAGACTCTTCGCCTCCAAATGTTGGTCGTCTTAGACTTCGACCACGACTAACGATGCTGTTACGTTTTGGTCCAAATTTCGATCAATACAGTTAGTCCCTCCGCTTATTAAGGTCGTGGCCCCTTCGTCCTTGATGAGCGGATTGCACCATGCCCATTATGAGAGAAATTTGGTCGAAACCAGGTTGTTAATACCCGTCAAGGCTGCGATTGGCGTGGATGACGTCAGGTGTTGTCATTGTCATGCGCGTCATCATTGCGCGTTTTCCCTATAAATAAGGGAAGTGTTGTTGGTACAGATAGCCTTTGGCCTCAATTTTGGTGCTACCCAACCCTATAAATATCGCATCCCTTCTCACATCGAGATCGTCCCAGCGGGGGATGACACAGTTCAAGTTCGCCGGCGTGGGTTCTGCGCCTTCTACGCCTACCCCTTCACGTGCCACACTCTGCCTCTTCTACGGTTGGCCAAAGAATTTTGCCGCTTCTACGACGTTTGCCCGGCACAGCTTTCTCCTTACCTATATAAGGTTTTCCTGATGCTAACTAAATACGCGGAACTGGCCGTTTGCGAGGTCGACCTTCGCCACTTGTTGCACCTGTTCTCGCCTACTTTCTTCAGGGGCACTTTGATACACTTACAGAATCGCGGGACAAAGGGATTAGTGACTGGGATGGACGATAAGGCGAGTTGATTATTCTGGCGCAAACACTTCTTCGTCAGAACTGAGCATTTGGTGGAGGACCCGACGGGGTTTCCTGAGAAGTGGAATTATAGTCGTAAGTGTCTTCTCGTACCCTCCTCCATTCTCTCTTTGTTACTTTCTTTCCTTTTCGGCTTTTGATGCGTTTACCGCCTTCTTGTTTTCAGCTGTAAAGTGTTCTCCTTCCCTCGTTCTGGACATGGAGGGTTGGTTGGCTCGTGTGTTGCCTCATGTTGCGGGGATTCGCGATTGGGCTTCCTTCCATAAGCGCTATGGGCCGAAGGTTCCGTCTCGTAAGTATTCCTAATCCCTCGTTCGGTTTCGTCCTTTCTTGCTTTTCGACTTAACTCCTTGTTTGTGTCAGGTCGGCGGGATTCTAAGAAGGCGAAGATAGCTTCCCTCGCCTTCCGTCAGAAGGTGACCTCGGCTGCGATGGAGTTTTCTTTAGTCGAATCTGTGCGATGTCACACCGAGACTCAGCAGGCGGAGAACCCATCTCTTCTGGCATCACCGTTCCCGATGACACCGCGTCTCAGCAAGTTCTTCTTCTCATCGACGAGCCTTCTTATGGAGAGGAACCGTCGCCGCGGAAGAGATGAAGGGCGGAGACGGGGAAGGCCGTAGTTTTTGAAGAGACGAAAAGGGACGCGATCCTTGGGGAGGGATTGGAATCGTTTCCGGATGTTGAAGCGGTTGTTATGTCCGAGTTTGTTACGAAAGAGAGAGATTGATCACGCTCAACTATGTCTTATAAAAAGACTAAGCGGGCGTTGCAAATATAATCTGAGTATTTTTCCCAGAGTCGAATCCCACAGGGAATTAACCTATCAATTATCGTTATCAGACTCACTCGATTCTTCGTAATCAACTACCCAAAGGTTAAGAAAAACAATTTGTTGGTATTTTTACTAACTAAAATTGAATGAAATTAAGTAGACTAAAAGATAGCTAATACTGAGTTGTAAACAAATGCGAGAAGGATCTAAGGTTATGGTTTCCCTCGCTGATGAAATCCTTTCTTGTATATTTCCTATTGTTTGGCCTAATTATCGCTATCAATCATGAACACTCTTTCTACCGTAAATCTCTCCCGAGTAATTACGATAATTTACTAGATGCACTCTCCCGAGCTACACTAGCTTGCTTTTATTATAACTCAGTTTAGATTGCACCCAAGGCATCGTTATCCCCAATCCAACCTTTAAACCCTCAGTTATGGATCCCTCATATACTTTGGGAGTGGTGTTGTTCAACAACTACCTAAATATGCACTCTCTCCCGAGCAAATACATACTAAATAGGCACAACTAATTGAGGGCCCTTCAATCAACTACAATAAGAACTTCGTTGAACAAATAGAGATTGAAACCAAGCTAACTATATTAATATAACAAGATGTTCATCCTCAACGGGTTCCACCAAAACCTTATACTAAATAGGTTAGCTACTCATAATTGTACTGAAAATAACAATAGAAGAATTCATCAACAATGACAAAAATACGAGGAAGAGAGATGAGATTTGATGCCCAATTGCCCTTTTTGCCTCTTGCCTTTTGCTTTTTCTTGAACAAGACTCTAAACCTGATTAATCCCCTCTTTTGGGCGAGTTGAACCTTATATAGGTTAAGTGGAATTTCCCCAAACTTCCAATTCTACCCCTGGAAAATAACGCGACTGGACTAGCGCGCCCGAGCTAGTCATCGCGCTAGTGGGCGCGCTAATGGCTAAACATTCTTCTTGGGATCGATGGACTAGCGAGATCGCGCTAAGACCGCTCTAGTGAAATTGTAGTCTATCCCAAAAATTTTCTTCCTTCTTTTCACACGTTAAATACTCCAAGGGGCCTTTCTCCTTCAATTTGGCTCCAAACACCATCCTAGGTCCTCATAAGCGCATTTTGCTCCTGCGAAACATAAAATCAATAATTAGAGCCATTTTAACATCATTTCACATTCCTAAGACGTGAAGCATCATTAAGTTGGAGTACAAATATACACTAAACTACGTGAATTTAGCCTATTATCAACACCCCACACTTAAATCATTGCTAGTCCTCGAGCAATCCGCTATACTCTACAAAGGTCCTTTCATCAAGAATTTCCCTAATGTGTCACACCACGGACATATTGCAGAATTTATACATAGCAATGTAACATCCATGCCTCAAGGGTCGACTCTCATATGACATGCAATATTCCTACTTCCTCAAAGTACTCTATCCAGAGGTCAAGACTTACCTTTCCGTCATGAATCAAGTACCCTCACATCATACACACGAGAGTAGTTCCACAAGAATAATATTAAGAACATGTAGGAACTCAAATAAAAAGAATTTACTCACTCTCAGAAAGAACATTCATATGCCACAAAGAAACACCATAGGCTTTCCCATAATGTAATACTCTACTAATCGAGCCCATTCAGTCTAAGATCAATTAGGTCTTCATTTGGTTGTAATGTAGGCTAAGGGACGGGTAGGATATATTTAGATATAGTGACTAACCTCCCTAAGCACTTTTAATACAATTACTTTAGCTTTCAGACCATTCTTATGCCCTGCCAGAATTTCCACCACACTTCTCTTTATATTTACCCCAAACTCCCTTAGGTGCAATTTTATCGAATCACCACTTATTAAGGACTGCATTTATTCATTGTTTTTTCTCTTTTTTTTCTTCAAGTGTCGCTTATTCTTTCATTTTTTTCACAGTTTTGCACCTTTACTTCTATTTATTGATTTCACTCAAAAACCAAGCCACCACCCCACAATTTGACTTTTACATAATCTTTAACAATTCAAGTGCTCACGGGAGGTACATGGTTCAAACAGACAGGACATTCAAACAATTGGGTAAGGTTTGTAATGTGGTTGCCAAAGAAACATGCTTATAAGCTCATAGGGGTTAACTATGGTAAATTACAATCAGGTGGATACACTTTTATATCTAGCTTAACAAAGAAATGCCTATATCACTTCTAAGACTGAACGAACTACTATTTCGCTTTGCAAACACACATGTCAAGTTCTAGGCATCTAATGTGGACATAGAATACAATGCGACACCTCACACACATATGGCACATGACTCACTCCAGATTAGCTTATCAAGACACTCCCACCGAGCATTCAAGTCAGTTACAACATACAAATTTAAGGCATTCCACAAGAGTCAACAAATGAGCCTAAGCATCACACTCTAGGGTCTTTTGTGTTCGGGTGTAACAACGCTAAGGGATGCTTCTCTTATTTCAGCTCCTTGCCCAAAACACCTAACAACTAAAAATAAAAAAAACTAACTATACTCGTTTCAAGATAAATCCTTGGAAAGAACCGCGGTCAAAAGAAAAACCAAGGGGGAGTTTCTACACTACCTAAAAAGAAAATAAAAATCTTTTTGGTGTTTTATTTGGACTAGCTTCCCTCAAGAAAACTGCCTAAGAAGTCCGTCATCGGGAAGAGTCCACTCTATTTTCTGTTTTTTTTTTGTGGTCGGCTTAGACCCTCAAGAACCCCGTCGATAGGGATCCGTCGTCGGGCCAAGACGACTTAATTAATTACACTACTATTTACAATCACAAACACAGAAGCAAAAACAACTAAAAAGAAAATAATGAAAACAACTACCCATTTTTTATCTACATATATACATGTACAAGGGAATCCTTACCCCACCCTACACTTAATATGAGGACATGTCCCCATGGCAATTAAAATAAATAGATAGGTAAGGGGACTTCCCTGAAAGCTCAGTCCTGGTCGGAGACTGTCCCTGGGTTCAGATGACAAGCGCGACCCAGGGCTCGGAGCCAGCCCATAATTTTATTTTCATATTTCTTCTGTTGGGTAGCTACAACATCAACTCGTGCACCCAGGTCTGTGACCGATGTGCGCAGTTCCACCATGTTCTGCTCCAGGTGGTCTAGCCTATAACTCCGACGAGCCCTCCACATCAACAGCCTATGCCTGAGTGGGATGCTCCTCCTCCGTATGTTCTTGATCCTCCTCCACATTTTGTTGCGCTTCCTCCTCAGCTTCCTCATCCGACTCATTCTCCTCCTCATCATCAAAATCCATTTCTTCCTTTCCAATAGTGACCCTATCAGCTCTGAAGGAGTACGGCGTTGGCACTCTGCCATCCACCGCCAAGTTTCCTGGTACTCCAGCTGCATGGCACAATCTGGTGACCAGATATGGGAAGAAGAAACCATACCTCTGAACCTTACAGCGGACAAACATCTCCTCATGCATAAGCCTGGCCACGTCAAATTCGCGGCCCATCATGAAGCACCAGATCAAACACCCGCGAGGAATGTTCACCTCCGAGGTGTTGAGGGATGAGAGTAGGCGGTTGTTAATCAGGTAGAGCCAACATTTAGCCTCAAAGGTGACGCCTGAAGAGTGAAACTTCTGCCCGTACTTGTACCACTTTATATCTGCTTTCGATACACAAATGGTTGGGAGGAACGTTACCACTGAGTATAGCACCGTCCATATGCCTCATAGCTGTCCTCGTCTGTATCCACGGGGCCCGGCAATAGGTAAAACGTCCGAATGGCCTCCACAGAGGCGTTTACCTGCTTCTTCCTCTCTGTTACCACATGATTATTGTGTTCCGGGAAGTTCGCATAAAACTCCCTCACTATCATGGAATTAGCCTCATCGGGCTCCTCAAAGAACACATCTAGTCTCCTCCGCATCAACTCATTATACATCCTTTGGCAGTAACGCCGGAGTGAGTCCATGTCTATGCCACGTTCAGGTATGGCTTCCTTTGATTCCTTTGCCGCAAATATTCCTGGGCCTTAGCTGATATAAATCTATTGCTGTTGAAGGGCCGAGTGTCAACGGAGCTCCGCGGCCTTCCGGAGGATGAACCTGCTTGTTTGCCTGAGGAGGAGCCGGTGGCTTGACGCTTTCGAGGAGCCATTGTACCTACAAAAAACACATCATGAATTGAGCACCAAAGAGGTGACCCAATGTGGTTACTCAGACTTCACCTTACAATTGGTCACAATAACTGTCCTTCAGTGAGGCATTTACACAAACACATGGTGGGCATTATTCACCGGAGCCCCCATTTAACAAGTTGAAGCCCCAACTTCCACCACAATTTCCCAAACATCACCCCAATTAAATCAAGACATACCACACCCCCAAATACCATCACTCACTAGTACGAATCATACACTACCAAGTATTTCTACTAAATAAGAAGAAAAAGCTACAACTTTTAACAAAGGAAAAAAGAAAAACTACAAAATTAAAAATGAAAAAAAAGAAAAAACTAGAAAAGAAGACACATACCTGTGGTGTGAAGGGAGTGAGAAGTGTAGGGGAGGGATGGGTGTTGGTGGAAGAAGAACTTGAGGTGTGTTTGAGTGCTTGAGCTTGAGAGGGAAGAAGGGTTCCCCCTTTTGTTTTTGTTTAGGAGAAGTAAGAAGAAGGGTTTGAGAAGAAGAAGAGTTTTAGGGGAACGGGGTAAGTGGGAGGACGTGGGGGGGGGGGGGTTGGGGTTATGTTTGGGTAAAAAAAAAAANGTAAAATAAAAAATATAAATAAACTTAAAAGAAAACTTACCTGGTCGCGACGGGACTAACGCGGTCACTAGCACGCTCATAGCACGACCGCGGTAGTGGGGACTGAACGAGGCAGAATAAAAGGCCATTAGCGCGGTCACTAGTGCGACCGCGCTAGTGGTGGTAAAATGAGGCAGAACAAAAGGCCATATGCGTGGCCACTAGCGCGCCCTCTCTAGTGGCGAGAACTTGAGGCAGTGCACTAGGCCATCAGCGCGACCACTAGCGCGCCCGCTCTAGTGGCGAGAACTTGAGGCAGTGCACTAGGCCATCAGCGCGACCACTAGCGCGCTCAGTAGCGGTCGCGCTAGTCCAGGCCTTACCACACTTCATTTTTCTTACTTTTTCCTTGGGATGGATTGAGTCCACCCTGCGCCCGCACACACCTGCATATGTTAGTACTTACAACAATTCAACTATTCATCACCTATGCTATAAACACTACACATTGGGTTGCCTCCCAACCAGCGCCTTAGTTAATGTCGTGGCACGACAATTACAACAAGTCAATGGGTTGCCTCCCATGAAGCGCCTGATTTAATGTCGCGACACGATGTAGAATGAGCGCATTTAGAGCTTGCTCAACCTCTGAGGTTCATCAAGAAGCACCACCGACACTTTCTTGTTCTCGTCCATCCGCACATACGATTTCAATCTCTGCCCATTAACTCTGAAGGTGTGGGCACCTTTTTCAGAAGTAATATCTACAGCACCTGAGGGAAACAATTCGACCACACGAAATGGTCCAGATCATCGGGACTTGAGTTTACCCAGAAAAAGTCTCAATCTTGAGTTATAGAGCAGAACCATATCTCCGGGTTTGAAGTTTCGGTCCATAATGTTCTTATCGTGTAACCTCTTCATTCTCAATTTATGCAACCTCGTGCTTTCAAAGGCAAGATATCTGAATTCATCCAACTCATGCAGTTCAGTGACTCGACTTGTGCCCGCAATATCAAGATCCATATTTAACTATTTCAGTGCCCACCAAGCTCGATGTTCCAGTTCTACCTTAGGTGACATGCCTTTCCGAACACCAACTTGTATGCCGACATACCAATTGGCGTTCACCATTTTAGTCAGCACACTCTTGATTTCTCGATTTGACACCTCAACCTGCCCACTCGTCTGAGGGTGATAAGGGGTTGCCAACTTGTGGCGCACATCGTACTTAGCTAACAACTTTTCGAAGGCACAATTGTAGAAGTGAGCGCCTCCGTCACTGATGATGGCCCTTGGGATCCCAAAACGGGTGAATATGTTTTTCTTCAAGAATCCCACTACCACCCTTGCGTCATTGGTGGGGAGTGCTACAACTTCCACCCATTTGGACACATAGTCTACAACAACAAGTATGTACTTATCGCCGTAAGAGCTAACAAAGGGACCCATAAAGTCAATCCCCCATACATCAAACACCTCGACCTCTTGGATCGGGTTCATGGGCATCTCGTGGCGACGAGATATGTTCCCCGTCCGTTGACACTCATCGCTGCCCTTCACCTATTGGTGGGAATCTTTGAACACAGTTGGCCAGTAGAATCCAGCCTCTAGAACTTTGGCTGCTGTTCTAACTCCTCCAAAATGCCCTCCATACGCTGATGCGTGACACGCCTGCAAAACATAAAATTATTATATCTCGGGGACGTACCTCCGGATCATATTGTCAATACAAATTCTAAACAGGTGCGGCTCATCCTAGTAATAATTGCGGCAATCACGATAAAACTTTTTCTTTTGGAAAGATGAGAGTTCATAGGGCTCAATACCACTTGCAAAGTAATTTGTAATGTCTGCATACCATGGCACCTTCTCCATGCTCGTGGCAAGTAGCTACTCGTCTGGAAAGGTTTCCAGAATATCCTCTGCTTCCACTGCATTTTCAGCGCCTTTAAGTCGCGACAGATGGTCCGCGACTTGGTTCTCCGTGCCCTTGCGGTCACGAATCTCTAGATCGAATTCTTGCAGTAGCAGCACCCAACAAATTAGGCGCGGCTTGGTTTCTTTCTTCTCAATCAAATACCTAAGGGTAGCATGATCGGTGTAAACAATCACCTTCGAGCCGATCAGGTATGATCTGAACTTGTCAAAGGCGAACACTACTGCCAGCATCTCTTTTTCGGTCACCGTGTAGTTCAGCTGAGCTCCACTCAATGTCCTACTCGCGTAGTATATCAGGTGCATTATCTTTTCCTTTCGCTATCCTAACACTGCTCCCACTGCGTAGTCACTGGCATCACACATGAGCTCGAATGGTTGCTCCCAGTCGGGAGCAACAATGATCGTGGCCATGACTAGCCTCTTTTTCAACTCCTCAAAAGCCACCCTACAATCATTAGAAAACACAAAAGGGTTATCTTTTTTGAGCAACTTACACAGGGGGTTGGCTATTTTGTAGAAGTCTCTGATGAATTACCGGTAGAACCCGGCATGCCCAAGGAAGCTCCTTATCGCTTTAACCGATGTGGGAGGTGGAAGCTTTGCAATAACATCTACTTTGGCACGATCCACCTCAATTCCTTTGCTCGACACCAAGTTCCCCAAGACTATCCCCTCTTGTACCATGAAATGGAACTTCTCCCAATTAAGCACAAGGTTCGTCTTAATACACCGCTTCATCACTCGGGAAAGATTTGCTAGGCACTCATCGAATGAATTTCCCACCACTGAGAAATAATCCATGAACACCTCCATGATATCCTCGACCATGTCAGTGAATATGGCCATCATGCACCTTTGAAATGTGGCGGGTGCATTGCATAAGCCAAAGGACATCCTTCTGAAGGCAAATATCCCGTACGGACAAGTGAATGAGGTCTTTTCTCTATCTTCCGGGGCAATGGAAATTTGGTTGTACCCCAAATACCCGTCCAGAAAACAAAAGTGAGACCTCCCTGCGAGTTTGTCGAGCATTTGATCGATGAAGGGAAGTGGGAAGTGATCTTTACGGGTGGCAAGATTTAACTTTCTGTAGTTCATGCAAATTCTCATTGTTGTCATTTTTAAAATCGTCATGCCATCCTTCTTAGGAACACATTGTACTGGGCTAACCCAGTTGCTGTCAGAGATGGGGAAAATGATTCCCGTATCTAACCACTTTATGATTTCGTTATTCATCACTTCCTTCATGTTTGGGTTCAGGCGCCTTTGATGTTCCCTGGAAGGTTTGTGCCCCTCTTCCAGCCGGATTTTATGCATACAGTATGCCAGGCTGATCCCCTTTATGTCTGCCATGGTCCACCCAATGGAAGTCTTACACTCAATGAGTACCTGTAAGAGCTGTTTTGTCTGCACATCTAACAAACTGGATGAGATAATAACAAGTAAAGTAGAGTTGGGTCCTAAAAGCGCGTACCTGAGATGGGCTGGCAATGGCTTCAATTCCAGCTTGGGTGGTTCTTCAACTGACGGCTTGGCTGGCGGAGTTTCTCTCTTTTCTAAGTGTATGGGCTCGAATTCCAGTGACCTCGGCCACACTCCTTTGTCCTCAAGAGCCAACACCCATTCTGCCAATTCCTCCCCATTTTCCGCATCTAAATTCATCAAACATGCAGCAAGGGGATCATCAATAGTCAAGGACTCATCGTCTTCCTCCATTATCACATCCACTGCATCAATAAGAGAATAATTGGCGAATTCACTTGGTCGCCTCATGGATTTCTGCACATTGAATGTGATTTCCTCGTTGTTCAATCTCATCTTGAGCTCCCAAGTTTCACAATCAATGAGGGCTCGACTAGTGGCCAAGAATGGCCTTCCCAAAATTATGGGAATCTCCCCATCCACTCTGCAGTACAATATCACAAAATCTGCAGGGAACATAAACTTCCCTACCTGCACCAATACGTCATCGAGAATGCCTGACGGTCTCTTTACCGTCCTGTCTGCTAACTGCAACAACATAGAGGTTGGTCTAGCTCTACCAATCCCCAACCTCTTGTAGATGGCCAGGGGCATAAGATTAATGCTGGACTGTAAATCACAAAGTGCCTTGGAAAAGGCAAAGTTACCAATAGTGCAGGGAATGGTCAAACTCTCTGGGTCAGACAACTTTTCTGCAATTGGTCGGGTCACAACGACACTGCAGGTCTGAGTAAGGGTCACTGTGGCCAAGTCTTGGAAGTAGAATTTTCGGTACATCAAGTCCTTCATCATTTTGACATAACCAGACATCTCCTTCAGATCATCAATTAAAGGAATATTTACCTGTATTTGTTTCAACATATCCAAGAACTTTTTATACTTCTCATCTTTCTGGTACTTGGCCAACCCCTGTGGAATGGTGCTGGAGGTCTCTTCTTCCCAATAATTTGGAATTTCCTTTATCAGAAACTACCTCTATCACCGGTTCTTGGGCTGTCTCAGCTTCTTCTTAGCCTCAACTTGCGTGTTGGGTTCTTCCTGGGTAGGCTGCACTGCCACCTCAGTTAGTTTTGTTGAATCATCAAATTCAATGGGCACTGGTACCAATGTCTTAGCCTGCCTGCTTTCCCGAGCTCTTTCCTGCTCCAAGTATAGGTCCCTGCCATTTTGTAGACTCACCGCCATTAGCTGATTTGGACCCTGATCTTTAGGATTTACCTATGTGTCAGCAGGCAATCTCCCAATAGGACGATTATTCAAAGACATCGAGATCTGGCCCATTTGCACTTCAATATTTTTTATAGCAGACTCATGTACGTCTACTCTCTCACTTATTTTTGCAGCTGATCCAATAACCTGCTGCATCATTGCTTCAAGTCTGGAAAACCCATCTTCCTGTCTCCCACCATGTTGTTGCTGAGGGGGGTGATAAGCCTGTTGCTGATTCTGATTCTGATTATTGTACCCATGTGGCCTTTGGTAAGGTGCCACATTACCCTGAGGTCGCATGACTCCCATGTTTCCACTGTTGTGCTGCTGCTGAACTGGCCTGTATGGTTGATTTTGTTGGCCCCAATTCTGTCCACCCTGTCTCTGACCCCCATAATTCGACACATAGTTCATATTTTCAGAGTAGTGATGTTGATCACATTCAACATTCCACTGATTACCAAGTGGCTGACTAATGCAAGATGTGCATAAGCCCCCATTGGTTGTATCCACAATATGTACCTGCTGCTTTTGCCCTGACTCCTCAACCTTTTTGGTTAGTATGCTCATCTGTGTTATCAAGGTGGCCATATTCTCAGCAAGATTGTTGGATGGATCGAAGGGCACTGAGTGAACTACCGGAGTAATAGATGCATTTCTGGTTGTCCACCCCTAATTCTGCGCCATTTTATCAAGCAAGATCTGGCTTTCTCTCCATGTTTTGCTCAAGAATGCTCCACCAGCTGGAGCATCTACATTTGCCTTTACAGTATCCGCCAGACCCATATAGAAATGCTGCCCCAACATTTGCTCTGGAATACCATGGTGCAGATAGATAACCAACATTCCTTTAAATCGTTCCCATGTTTCCTGCAATGTTTCAGTTGGATTCGGTCTGAAGCTCAAGATTTCATCAATTTGTTGAGCTGTCTTGTTGGGTGGATGGAATTTGTTCATGAACTGCTTAACTAACTCCTCCCATGTGGTAATGGAATTAATGGGGAGCGAGTTTAGCCAAGTCTGGGCTGCTCCTGTCACTGAGAATGGAAACAAAATAGTTTTATTGCTTCCTGCGTGACGTTTGGCAACCTCTGAGTTTTGCAAATCGACAGGAAATTCTTCAAATGTTTTTGGGTATCCTCAATGTATGACCCCGAAAATAGTCCCTTGTTCTACAGCAAGTGCAACATATTGTTTGTAATCTGAAAGGACTCGGCCTGTATCTGAGGGACTACTATCGCAGTGGATAAATTCTCCAATGTGAGTTGTGCCCTGTCATATAAAGGAGACTCTGGCACAAGAGGTTCCACTATCTGCGCAACTGGGTCTACCATGTCGTCCCCATTGTTGTTCCTATTGTTTAGATCTTCCATGTCGGATTCAAGTTGTTCAATTGATGGTTGTTATTTTCTTTTCCGGTTGGCCCGATTCAAGGCCTTGAAAACTTTCTCGGGGTCTGATAAGGCTTCAAATACTTCACCAGTTCTCGATGATTTTCTAGGCATGCACCTATACAACCAAGTTAGTAAACGTTAAAATTTCAATGTATAGATGAAAATTGACTATACTTAAGAATTTTGTATTTCTTCAAATTGTAATTGATAACATTGTTAATTCCCCGGCAACGACGCTAAAATTTGATCACGCTCAACTATGTCTTATAAAAAGACTAAGTGGGCGTTGCAAATATAATCTGAGTATTTTGCCCAGAGTCGAATCCCACAGGGAATTAACCTATCAATTATCGTTATCAGACTCACTCGATTCTTCGTAATCAACTTCCCAAAGGTTAAGAATAACAATTTGTTGGTATTTTTACTAACTAAAACTGAATGAAATTAAGTAAACTAAAAGATAACTAATACTGAGTTGTAAAAAAATGCGAGAAGGATCTAAAGTTATGGTTTCCTCCGCTGATGAAATCCCTTCTTGTATATTTCCTATAGTTTGGCCTAATTATCTCTATCAATCATGAACACTCTTGCTACAGTAAATCTCTCCCGAGTAATTATGATAATTCACTAGACGCACTCTCCCGAGCTACACTAGCTTGGTTTATTATAGCTCACTTTAGATTGCATCCAAGGTATCGTTATCCCTAATCCAACCTTTAACCCTCGGTTATGGATCCCTCCTATACTTTGGGAGTGGTTTTTTTCAATAACTACCTAAATATGCAATCTCTTCCGAGCAGATACATACTAAATAGGCACAGCTATTTGAGGTCCCTTCAATCAACTACAATAAGAACTTAGTTGAAAAAATAGAGATTGAAACCAAGCAAACTATATTAATATAACAACATGTTCATCCTCAACGGGTTCCACCAAAACCTTAGACTAAATAGGTTAGCTACGCATACTTGTACTGAAAATAACAATATAAGAATTCATCAACAATGACAAAAATACAAGGAAGAGTGATGCAAGGCTAGAATTCATAGTTTAAAATGTTATATGCCTTACATTTTATGTGCGTTAATGATAAAAACACACGTTTTATGTGCTTAATGGACTTTATTTCATGTGTAGGTGAATTGGAGATGGAAACCGAGCTAAATGGATGCAAATACGTCAAAAATACGCTTTAGAGGCGAAGAGGGAACATCCTGGCCTTATCCAGGCGTTTGGCCCCTAAAGCCAGATAGCCCCTGGCGTTAGGGGAGCCTTAGAGCCCAAACGCCAGGCCTGTCCTGGCCTTAGGGGGGAATTTGAGCCCAAACAACCGGGTCCCTTGTTCCGGTCAATTCCGAGTTTTGACGAGTTTAAGTGTTTCCCGGTTGGAATAGAAGTCTCCTACACGTTTAGGGTTTGTCCTAAACATATAAATAGATCCCAAAAACACAACTTAGGGGGGATTCGAAGAGACGGATGGAAAGACATCAATTTGTACAGATTTTCTTCATTACTTTGTAGTTTCATTATGCAAGTTATTTTAGAGTTGATTCTTTTGAACATGTTGAGCTAACTTCTTTAATCTTGGGTTTTGGTAGAAGCCGTTGGAGGATGAACTTATTGTGTTATTAATAGAGTTCCGATGGGTTGATTAATCTCTATTT
>ML333393.1:0-23643 GCA_005239505.1 Nicotiana paniculata
TAACCCAGGCCCGCATAGCCCGGGCCCGCTTAGCCCGTTTGGCCCGGGCCCGGCCCGTTAGCCCCCCCTATTCGCAATGTTTCTTTCTTATTTCAATTTATATATATATTAACATTAGCAACAAAAGGAACACAAAAATTGACTCCAGCTTTATACATTGTTTTATTGCAAAATATTGAATTTCTATCGATGCTATTTCAATTAAAAGAATTAAAACAATAACTCTCAATTCTTTACGATGCCTAGATCATAAAATATTTTCACGGACAAGCAAACAAACAAAAACAAAAAAATTGGCCATATGTATTAAAATATTATCTATATATTTTGAACATTTTCTAAACTCATTTTCACATATCAGGAAAATATAATTTCTTTTTTAATTTCATTCCTTACGAGCCAAAAGATACATAATAGTTGTATTTTTTTTTTTAGAATGTATATAATAGTTGTATTTGATACAATCAAAGTTAAAGAAGTACAATACGAGCATTTGACAGCAAATTAGTAAACCAATTTGTCTACCAATAGAATTCAATTGTTATATTTTTAATGCAACAAATTTTCCTACTCTCTTGCTGATGACTTGGTCTTGTTCTGTTGATTTGAAATACTTTGATCCGAAATAGAAGATTAAATATAAAGTTAATTTTAGCTAGTTTTTGTTGCTTTGTTTCTCTTTCGAAAGAAAAAACAACAAGAAGCAACATGTTGCTTGCTATACTGATCGCCAATTCTGAGGGTAATGTACTTGTGGAACGGTAATTAACTTCAACCTCTTATTTTTTTAAATGTTATTTTACGATAACTATTCTGTAATAAATTTCTATTCTTTTCGTTTTTCTTCCTTGTGAATATTTAAAATATACATGTATTCTTACTGTATTGATAGTTTAAATCACTTATCTTAATCTGTGACTTTGAAAATAGTGGCGGAGCTCTGAACTCTTCCACTATACGCCTAATCTTATAGCTTGTTTGGCCAAGATTTTAAAATTTATTTATTTTGTGTAGTGCTTTTCAAAAAAAATTTGGTGAAAATCGGTTGGTATTTAGCTAATTAATTTGAAAAATACTTTTGAGCAGTAATTAGTGTTTGGTCGAGCTTTTGAAAACTGTTTCTAAGTATATTTTTCTCAATAGCTTCTTAGAAAAGTGCTTTTGGAGAGAAGCTACATTTTTCTGCTTCTCAAAAATCGTTTATGCTTCTCCTCAAAAGCATTTTTTTCCTTCGCTTGACCAAACACCTTAATTTTTGGTCAAAAGTCAAAAAAATACTTTCGGCCAAAAAAGACACTTTTGACCCAAAAAAAAAGTTTGGCCAAACAGGGGAAGAAGTTCAAAAATAGCCAGATTTACAAGTGGTCATTCAAAAATAGTCACAGTTTCAAAAGTAATCGAAATTTAGTCACTTTTCATGTAAAAATAAATCTGAACGAAAATACTGTTCAAAATCCGAAAAAATACTCTAGTATAATATACTGGAGTTTCAGTATAATATACCAATCCAGCATAATATATTGGAGATTGGAGCACCAAAGGTGCATCGATCTCCAATATATTATACTGAAAATTTTCGCGTGTTGGAGTTCCAGCATAATATGCTGAAAGTTCATACAAAGGTGCATCGATCTCCAATATATTATGCTGGAACTTTCCGTGTTGCAGTAAAATAATGGCTATTTTTTAATAACTTTGCAAACTCTGGCTATTCTTGAATGACTAATCCGAAAACTAACTAACCCGTGCTATTTTTACCCAAACAGGTTATTAAATTGTAGGGGTTCGATCTTATGGTTTTCCTCTCTTCTTCTCCGTTTCCCTTACATTTACTGGTCCATCTCTCCCAAAAAAATAAATTATCTTAGAAGAAAAAAAGACATGAACTTTAATTTAACAATAGAATGGGGTATAAGTGATTTATGTGTCAATTCATCAATTTTAATACTAACAATTTTTATTCGTATTTCTCAATGAGCAACTACAATGCAACACTTTTTCTTCATAAATAACAAAGAATTAATTAATCACTTAATTTATATCAAGCACAAATCCGATTCATATACTTTTCTTTGCATGCAGTTTCAATGGAGTTCCAACAGAAGAAAGTCTACATTGGCGGTCTTTCTTAGTTAGATTGGGAGCAGAAAATCTTAAAGGGGTAAAAAATGAAGAGCTTCTTGTAGCTTGTCACAAGTATGTAAATTTTAAACAATTTTTCTACCTAATTTTACGATATATAAAATTTAATAGATTAATTAAGTATCGATTGCTTGCAAATTAGTTACTCTAATTAATATGGTATTAACATAGCCAATGATATCGATATTCTAGCAATATTATTATTTAAGCTATGGAGATTTTTGAAGATTCGAAACTAGTCTTTACTTCTTTATTTTTTACATAGCTTATATTTTAAAATTTTACTTCTTCTCCAGATCAGTTTATGTAGTATACACAATATTAGGAGGTGTCAGCATATATGTGGTTGGCAAAGAAGAATACGATGAACTTGTTTGTAAGTATATTAAGCTTCGTATTAATCTTTTATTGTGCTTCATTTCATTGTGTTGGGTTCAAATGAGTCCAAAGTAACTCTTAATATGGTATGACATTGTCCACTTTGGACTAAGCCTACATGGTTTTTCTCAAAAGGCCTCATACCACTAAGGGGTCGTTTGAATACGGCTTATGCTGGGATAAGTTATGCTCGGATTAGTTATCCTGGTATTGTTTTTTATCCACTGTTTCGTATGTTGCATTAAAAATGACAATTGCATAATTTTTAAGAAGAAGGTATAAGTTATCCCGGCACTAGGAGTGTCAAACGGGCGGGGCGGGTCGAACACGGGTAATGAAAAAGCGGATAAATTATCCGACCGACCCATATTTAATACGGATAAAAAAGGGTTGACCGACAGTGATTTCTTGCATATGATCACTTTTGGGAGAATTCTTAGTCTCCCTAACTTGAGGAACCCTTTTTTACAAATGTAAAAGTTAGACTAATTGGTTATCCATTGGTTACTCATTGGAATGGATAATATAGTTATGTTTTCTTTTAACCATTTTTCACCCCTATCCGACACGAATTACCTATCACGACCCGATTTCGGGGTCGTGATGGCGCCTGTCGTGGAACCAGGCAAGCCGCCTCTTTGTTTCTAAGCTAAACTTAATTTCCAGTAAAAATACAATTTTTAAACGAATCTATTGATGATACTAAGAGTCTGAAGCTTTTCAAAACAATATTTTGAAACAAAAATTTAAAATTCCCAACCCCGGATCCGGCGTCACTCAGTCATGAGCTGCTATATTATAAAATAAAGAAATGAAGAAATAGACAACACAATTTCAAAATAAAGAAAAATAGGTAGAATAAGAAAGAGAAGACGAGGTCGCGATCGTCAGCTGCCACCTCGACAACTCCAATGAAACTCTAACAGCTGCTCAATATCCACTATCGGGTCCCGGTGTACCTGGATCTGCACACAAGGTGCAGGGGGTAACTTGAGTACACCAACTCAGAAGTAACCCAAACTATGGGCTGAGAGGTAGTGACGGACAAAACCTCAAAAATTACAATAAGCAATAGACAGAAATTAGACATGCTAACAGTTTATCAAAATGAGTAAATATGCCAAGTATGCCAGTATACTCTACATGCCATCATAAAATATATGTATGAAACCAATGTGGATATGCACATAGTGCTCACAATCCTCACACAACAGTCCACTCAGTACCGTATATGGCTCTCAGGCCCAGGGAAAAGTCCATCCCGAAATGTACATAATCATTGGTGACAATAGTCACTCCGTACTGAGGAAAAAGGCCAATCCAGCCCCACAGAGAAAGTCCATCTCCGGAATACAACACTCGGACAATATCCATGTCCAGGGAAGATCCATCCCTCACATAACATTCACTTCAGAGAAGATCCATGTCCAGGGAAGATCCATCCCTCATCATCAATGCGTTCACTGGGGGTGTAAAGACTCCGGAGGGGCCATAGTGGCCCAAGCGCCATATCAATCCAACGAAGACATGATTTAATATCGTTGCGGTGTGCAATCCGATCTCATAATTGTCTCAATAACAGGCTCTCGGGCTCACTCAGTCATTACTCTTCAGTCTCACTCACATGGATCACAGATGCCTCCATCAGCCCGAAACAATGATAAGTATGCATATAATTAACAATGCTGAGACTGAGATATGAAGTGATATGCTATAACAAGACTGAGTATATGAAATCAAATAATCACAAAATTAGACAGTAATATGCGACCACCCAGGTCTCAGCATTTTCGGTGTGAAGCCTAGCATTTACACTTAACATGATTTCTAACAGGTTCATAATTACCACATTAACAGAAGCACAGATATCATCAGGGAATAATCACTAAGCGCTGCCATGGGATAAGCCAGGCCACAAATCCTCGCTGCACGCCCGTCACTTGGCATGTGTGTCACCTCGATTATAGTCATAAATTATTTATCTCGGGGTTTCGAACCCTAAGAACCAAGTTTGAAAACGTTACTTACCTCAAAACCGGCTAAAATACTATTCTGCAGTGCCTTTGCCTCTAAATTCATCCTCTAAGTGCTCCAAATCTACCAAGTTCAGATTTTATCATCAAATTATGCTTAAGGAATGAATTTCAGTTGAAAAGCACCAAATTTAGCTCAAAATCCGAAATTAGCCAAAATTCGACTCCCGGGCGCGCATATCGGAACTCAAAAAATTTTATATCAAAATGTTCTTCATCATTTCACGAGTCCGTACATATAAATAACGCTAAAATCGGAGTTCGTTTGACTCCTCAAATCGACACCTAAAGGTCTCATAATCTAAATCCCTAACTCTACCTTTTTCTACTGATATTTATGAATTTAACACTGATATTATGTTCTTTAATCACTTATAATCGAGTTTTAGGGTCCAAAATACTTACCTCAACGAAAAACACTAATTTCCCCTCTTCAAAATCGCCTCCAAGCTCTTTTCCCGTTAAAAAATGGTGTTAAAAGGTCTAATGGTCGCAGAGGGTTTTAATTTATACTGCCCAGTCCTTCCTTCACTGTGATCTCGGAAGTACTCACGCGATCGCGAAGAACAAATCCCCCAGGCCCTCCAAAGACCCTACGTGATCGCAGCACAATCCACGCGATCGCGATTCAATAAAACCTCAACCCACGCGATCGCAACCCAACACACGCGATCGCAAAGAACAGTTGACCCCACTCCCACGCGCCTGACTAACCCTACGCAATCGCGATTCATAAAAATGATCAGGCTCCAGGTTACTATACGCGATCGCGGACCATTCCTCGTGATCGCAGTGAACAATGTGTTGTTGCACTTACACCAGCAAAACAACAAATTCTCTAAGGCCCGAAAATGTCTGTTAACCACCCGAAATCAATCCCGAGCTCCTCGGGGCCCCAACCAAATTTACCAACACATCACAAATGATCATTCAAACTTAGTTGCACTCTCAAAACACTAAAAATAACATCAAAACACCAAAATCACATCGGATTCAAGCCTAAGAAATTTGAAATTTCTAAAATCCACCAACGATGCCGAAACTATCCAAAACAACTCCGACTGACCTGAAATTTTGCAGACATATCCAAAATGATATTATGAATCTGTTCCAACTTCCGGAATTCCATTCCGACCCTGATAGCCTATTTTTTACTGCCGACCGAAAATCACCAAAAACTAACTTTCGCCAAAAGCATAATTCTACACCGGACATCACAAAAATTCTGAACATACTCTTAAGTCCCAAACCACCTAACGTAGCCATCCGAGCCATAAAATTCGCATTCCGAGGTCTTTTACTAATATTCAACTCTCAGTTGACTTTTTCAACTCTAAAGTTATTTTTTTAAAGACTAAGTGACTAAATTCTCATTATAATTATTCCGATTCCGAGCCTACCAACTCTAACACATCAAGAACAGTTTAACCAAGTTATGACGAGGCAATAACAGTAAATATAAATGCAGATTCTACGTAACGACCGACCGGGTCGTTACATTACCCCACCACTACAAGGTATAAGTTATCCCGGTACTAATCCAGGAATACTTATACCAAGTTTGATAACCAAACAAAGTATTAAGATGATATTAAATTTTTATATCAGTATTATACCTTCTTACAACTCATATCAAACAACCCCTAAGAGATTATTATACATTATATGTAGGTTCTCAATATTTTCAAATATCAATGTAGAATTTTGTTCGCACATCCAATAAGTTTCGCGTGGCTCACTATCACAATCTGCGGGTCTCCCTCTTGAACCAAGCGTCACATGGCCACTATCACAATCCACATGTCAATTTTCGAGTTCCAGTATGTGCCACCTACTTCGTCAGAATATTTATGGCAGCCGAAGCTCGGAACTAGCTTCTTTTATTTATTTATTTTTGTGCGTCTCTGAGCTCGTAAGAGGAAGTAAACGAAGCCCCACAACATTACTTTGTCGTCGACATACTCGTCCCGCTAAACCTGGGCTCTGATACCAATTGTCAGGCTAAATCAACCCAAAAATACTCTTAGGATAATGTGACATTGTCCGACCTCTTTTCAGCTACTAATGTGAGACTTTGTTCGTACGCCCAAAACATGGCAAAATCATTTTTAAGGACATGTGACTTGCTATTTAATATTTCTTGTTGTACACGAATATTCTAGCGAATCAAAAGCCATTTTTATTGTCCAAGTTATATTGAAGTTTTGATGCGATTATTATTTAATATTGTGGTTTCTTTTGAAGTATCAGAAGTAATCTATGTAATTACTTCAATTGTGAGAGATGCATGTGGAAAGCCTCCAAGTGAACGTCTTTTCCTAGACAAGTATGGAAAAATATGCTTGTGTTTAGATGAAATTGTTTGTAAGGTACGTTTTCACATTATTTAATTGTAAAAATTTTGCTTGGATTTATACAAATAAAAATATACTTGAATAGTTAATCTTTATTTTGGTTATAAGTGGCAATAGCATAAATTACAAAAGACTTAAGTTTGTTATTTCATTTATTATGTCATAAATATTCATCAATTAATATATTTTACCTTTTCTACTTTGAAGGGGTTGCTCGAAAATACAGAGAAAGACAGAATCAAAAGACTTGTGAGATTAAAACCGTCATCAGAATTCTGAGTTATTAGCGCCTTAACCTACCTCACTTGTTTCATTAGTGGCAGTTATGGTTTTAGCAATGTTTTGTACCCTGACATGCAAAGGCGGATCCAAGATTCAGTGATCGTGAGAGCATCATGACATTCAATATAAATTTATCAATGCTCATAAAGATTGATGCGGGATCCTACGTTAATATGATTATTTCTTGAAAACATTTGTAAGCATATTTGAAGTTTTTGCGGAAGTTACCGAGTGTCGGTGACCTCTCTCGTTAAAGTGTGCGTCGGCCTCTGCTGACATGGTCACATTTTGTGAAAGTTATTGAATTTTTGAATTTAATATTTTTATAGTTTTAGCATCAATTAGTTCTATAATCTTGCATTTATTGGCGTGCGCTTTAGCCTTTACGTACTTTTTGTGGGCATATCATAAATTCTTATTTGTCTAATGACAAGTCAAGTTATGCACAGTGCCTAAACATTTGTTTGTGTGACTCATGTTATATATTAAGAGGTCGTTTGGTTTGAATACGTTTTATGTCAGGATAAGTTATACTGGAATATATAAATTATGTTGGAATTAGTTATCTTGATATTATTTTTTATTTACTATTTGGTATGTTATATTAAAAATGACAACCGCTTATCCTGACACTAATTACCTCACCCTTTACAAGCTATGTCGAATTAAGGTTCTTGTTCCTGCATGACCACGTTCAAATGTTTATTAAAAATTCTTACATAATTTACATTGAGTTCTTTGCTCATTTAGATATCTCGAGTCATTAATTTTTTTATCCTATGAGTTTTTTGTTTTTTATAATTAAATTGTGTTGGTTATTGTTTGCCATTCAGATTGGTTACTAATAAATATTAAATTTAAATAATTTCCTAATTGTTGTTAACTTTTGAGAAACAAAATATCGTGTAATGTCGTTTCTTATAAGTCTTTAATCCTCTATATCATAGAATAACATATTATATCCTCTTAAGAGAAGAAGATAAACAAAACGATGTTGCCGTTGTGAAAAAATAAATAAGACCAAATAACATATCAAATGCATCGTCCTAAATTGCAAAAATTGAACGTAAATAGAGGTGTTAAAATATGAATTGTAAATTCCAATCAGCAACTAAAAGAGGGAAAATAAGAATTCCTAAAATATGAATTTGGAAGATGACGATAGAGAATTAAGAAAGAATTATGAATTGTTGTATGAAAAAAATAAAATTTAAAGGATATTTATAGCTTACGATAAATAGTATATTTGTATATAGAAAATGCTGTTAGAAAATAGAAAAGGGACAATAAACGAAAATTTAAGTTGGCGGCGAATGTGGATTTATGGAATAATTTGGCTCCATGGTCTAATTTATGATTTTTCCACATGATGAACTATTAGATTTTTATTTATACCGGTTGATGCTATCTAAGTCATCGTTCGATAAATACTTATAATTTGAAATTTAAGTATAAATAGGGGAAATTTCTTTCATCATTTTCATTATAGTCATTCAAACATCTTTGAATAATTTGTATAATTATCACAAAGTTGATTAACATCTTGTTGTTTGGGGGTATGCTACCCATTGTATTATATTGTATTGTTACTTTGAATACAATGTTTGTTTTGATTGTTACTTAAACTTTATTGTATCGTATCGTTAAATCCGTTGTTACGTGACAATGAAAAGTGTTACTTTATGGAACGACGGATTTGGGTGGTGGCGTCGTTACCTTATTTTTTTTTTCTCTCATCTTGCCTTTATTATTAAATAATCATATTTTATCATTTACCTACTCTTTTATATAATAATTCTACTCTATATCCTATTTTTTTTCTTATTAATATTGCAAGTTTATTCTTCATATTGTTGGTGCATGATATCATGAAACGACGGCAAAACTATACAATCTATCCAAATATTGTATTCATCAAACAATACAATACAATACGATACATTATTAAACGACATGTAACAACAATCCCAACAAGCCGTAAGCAATTGGAACCAGAAAAAAGTTTAAGAAATTGGGAACATAATACTAGGGGTGTACATTCGATTTATCGATTCGATTTTGACCCTTATCGATAATTACTTATCGATTATCAATTTGTACATATGCTTATCGTTATCGTTTCAATAAGGTTTTAATTTTTTCGATTTTTGGGGCTTATCGATTCGGTTATCGATTACACCAATAAGAAAATTTGCGGGATTCCACGAAAAGCAGATGTTCCAGAATCAAACGAGTAATTGGAATCTGCAGGGAAAAGTTATGAACATAACTTTTGGCACAGATGTTAACTTCTATAGTATATTCCCCACTTCATTAGGTTTGAGATGATCTTTTCTAGGAAGAAATGCATCAATATTCCGATTTAAACAAATTGTTATATATGAACTACGAGCTCTTTAAAATTTCTTCCTAATCAAATGGTAAAGGGAAAATAATATCACCTGCAATATGATTTCTTTTCCATTGCGTATCAACCACTACAAGCACATGAAAAACTCATTCTACAATAGCACTTAAAAATCTATAGCAATCAGGAAAATCACTAAGAAAAAATGGACTTGCTGTAAAACCCTTTAGTGACAGGCTATCTAATACTGCAGCTCTTGTTGCACAAAGCAATTTTAAGACACCGAACAACAATACTGCCCTTTAGTGACAGTCTAAAGCCACAGAATCAAACGATTTTCTGACTGCACTTGCAACTCTGGATGTATGACAATGTCTAACAATACACATTACACAAAAAGTTTGACATCTATGAAGTTCAACTTCGTAGAAGCTGCTGGAGACCATCTTGAAATTGGCCAGCAAAATCGATTACACCAAAAGAATGAAAGCGAAAATGTTAACAGAGATTCTAAGTCAGATTTAAACTGCAACAAAATTCTAAAAGCTGAAAGAACCCATTTGGAGAAAGAAAATTACAGATATGTGGGAGAAAAGAGGAATTTTGAGTGAAGATTGAAGAGAAACCTTGAGCTCTAAAGGGGCAGAACAGTTTTGAAAAATGGCGTCTACTCCAAGCTCAAAGAAAAATGGCGTCTACTCCAAGCGGCGCTGGACAACTGAAGAGGAAATAATAGGGTAGAGGAAAAACGGTGTTGAATGGGTGAAGAGGAAATAAGAGGATAGAGCAAATCAGGAAATAATAAGGGTAGAGGAAAATAGAAATAATAAGTTAGGGTAAAGGAAAGGGTATTATAGAATAAGGGTATAGTTGTCTTTTTAGTATATCTTATCGGTTTATCGATAAACCGATAACCGAAGAGGACAAAATCGAAATCGAAATCGAAATCGATAACTCGATAACTCGATAAGAAAATTTTCGAAATCAAAATCGAAATCAATAAATCGATAAACCGATAACAAATAATCGATTCGATTTAGCGATAAACTGATTCGAATGGACACTCCTACGTAATACTCAATCTTTTCCTAGCTCTTCTATTTTATGGATACATATTCGTCCTTCTGATTTTCTTTCATAATGGCAAGTGCTTAGATTATGGTTTTTTCTCATTGTTTACTCCAAACCGATGTTGATTTCAATTTGTCTTGCTTGAACAGTTGAACTAGATAAAACTAATCGTTTGATGTAGACGATGAAATGGACATCGACATTGACGGATAATATATGTTGAACATAAAAGAACTTAATTAAAGATATGAAAAATTGAGGCAAGTTTTGTTAATTTGTCAAAACTTGTGAACATTTTATTAAGATATTTAGAATGAAGATATTATTAAGGGATTTTTTTCCTTCCTATACCATATATGAAATCTTATTACAAAAAATGTGCATAGTTTTATATTTACCCGCCATGTTCACAGTTATTCTATAAATATTATACCATTCATTAAATACCGATTATTAAGAGCTGATTCCTTCCTAATTAGGCGCGCTATAAATCTGGAACTAAATATTCTAATTGATTCTAGCAACTTTCAAATCAAATTTGAAACAGAAATCACGAATTAAACATTATCTTCAATTTCAAATCAAATTACAGCGATTCTGTTCTGCGGCATTTTTTCATAATCCACAAATCAAAAAAATGACAAAATATTCAACAAATTCAAATCAAATTCTAGCGACTATGTTCTGCCGATACTCTATTCTTCGACTTTTTTTCTCAATCCACAAATCAAAAAAATGACAAAATATTCAACAAATTCAAATCAAATTCTAGCGACTATGTTCTGCCGATACTCTATTCTTCGACTTTTTTTCTCAATCCACAAATCAAAAAAGTGACAAAATATTCAACAATTCTTCTGCAACAAAACGCAATCATGTCCAAAATCCCAATTATGCTACAATTAAATGGGAATTAGGATAGCTATGGCAGATTTATAGATTTTCAGGTTGATGACATTGTGCTCGATAAGGATGCCAGTTACTGTATATTGATTTCTACAATTGCAGAGCAATTATTGATTGATACTTCGGAGAAAATTGTAGAAATCAAATACATTGTGAACGAGCATTGTCCTCTAATGGAGATTAGGAACGATATGGGTGTTCGTGTATATATGGAGACTGTGAGCACGTGATTTTTCATCCATCATACACTCCTACAGAATTCAACAAAATAAATTAAATTTATAAATGTTGTTGAATTTTAGTGTTATTTGTAAATTATTTTTGCATCGCATAATCACAGTTCATTTTTTTAAAAATTAGTAAATGCATTATCATCAAGGGGTTACAAAATTATTATTGATAATTAATTGAATTGATTAATAACAAAATATGATCATTTGACATAAGGTAGATTTAATGGTCAACTTCTTAATTCAAGTGTGAAAATTTATTCTTAAATGATATGAGTGTTAAATTAATTGTTTTACTCTTAATTAATTTATCAATTAATAATTAGACAAAACTAAGTTAGAATTAATCACTACATTTTGTTATTGGATTTTAGTTTAATTATATAATTCAACATAGGCTCAAAATCGGACCTGGTCTAACTTGCCTAGGCCAAAAATAACTCACTAGGTCCAGCCCAATAAAGCCCAAGTTGGTCAGCTCCTTTACACCACTAAACGACGTTGTTTGAGTTATGAAGGATCCCAACCGTTGATCTCTTTTGATCTTAACGGTTGGGAACTCCCCACCCATTTGATATTTAAGTGTCCAAACACTCCACCCCCCCCCCCTTCATTTGCAAAGTCTAACACCCCCATACCCCTTCTCTCTCTCGTCTTTCTCGTCTCTCTCACCCCGCTTGTTCGCCGCCGTCCCCCGCCTTAACTCTGCTGGCCGAAAATCGCCTCCGGCGGCGGAGCTCAACCAAACTCCACAAAAATTTCACCAGACGATCTCCTTTTCATTCTCAACCACCTCCCACCATCCGTTTCCTAAAAAACTCACCCCAAAATGAGTAATTTCATATCTGAAAAGTGAAAACCCTAATTTTCACTTACCCGCTGAACCGAAGATCTTCAATATCTCCTACTTACATGGATCTATAGCTCTCGTTGAGAGCTATTGATTCATGTGGGTTTGAGTTATTTTCAAACCCCGCCAGAGTCCGGCAAGGTCCGGCGATGTCACATTTTCCGACCAAACCCTTTAACGGGTATCCCCTTTTCCTTTTTTGTATTTATTATTTATTTTTCTGTTTCTTTTCTTATAGTATGAAAATTATGAACATTTTAATCACTATTTTTGGCATCACTAATTTGATTCGATTCCAAACATACTGATAATAATCATGCTTCAGTTAGTGTGCATTTAATAATATACATGTTTTTGGTTTAGGTTTTTTTATCACTATTCTTCGTGCATATATGACTGTTTCTGCCTCTGTTCTTTCTTGTTCGTTTTATTTTCCTTTGGCTAGGCTAGATTTTGATTCTTGTTGTCATGTACATGCCAGTCAGCTTAACACTTTGGAAGTTAATCGTTTGTTAGAATTAGTTGTCCTATTAATCATCAGTTAAAAGTTCTCTAGATTTTAATCATAGTTTGTTGATTAATCATCGATTAATTATGATTCCCTTTTGATTTCGTTTGAATTATTTGACTCTTTTCCTTAATCCATTTCTGATTTGTCAAACTGATTTTGAATTGGGGATTCACACCAGAGTTGTTAATTCATCTATTTTGATTTGTCAAACTGACTTTGAATTGGGGATTCACACATGAGTTGTTAATTCATCTATCTGATTTTAGCATATGTCTGCTCAGTGTGGTCATTTCTTGAGATCAATTGATTAAGTAAAGAGTAATTAGGGATTGATTTGGTTAAGATAATAAAAGAACCAGCCACATTTAGATTTAAATTGAATTAAACAAAAATCAGTTAACCTAAGTTCAAAGGACTAAACTGATTGTGTTAAATTAAAACTAGAATTAATACCTAATAATGAAATTAACCTAAACCTAGGTAACTAGTGAGTATGGTTGGAAACCAACTCTAGGAACCTAATCAACTAACCCTTAATTAACTAACTTAACCCTAGTTAAGAATACCTATTAGTCTTAATTAACTAAAGGGCCTAACTAGGATTAATTAACTAAAACGAATCATTTAACCTGGGCTTAATAATTAGTTAAGTTTCTGATTTTAGGTAATTGAGTTGAATTAATTAAACTAAATCAGTTAGCTTAGGTTAAGGAATTAAATTGATTGATTTACATTAAGCTAAACCTAGTTGACTAATAGGAACTTAATCGATTAATCTTTAACTAATTCACTTAACCCTAGTTAAGAATAACTCGTAGTTAACTAAGGAACATAACTAAGGTTAACTAACCAAACTTTAAATAATAACCCAAGTGAGCTTAACCTTGATTACCCAATGGTAAATTCAGGGACTCTAAGGGGTACATTAGGTAACTTAGTTTAGTAAATCAGTTTTTAAGGGTAGGAAAGTTATAGAATAGGGGCAGTTGTCCCAAATATAAGGGTGACAGCTGCCCTATGCACTATTTTGTACTATTTTCAGCTCTTGAATGAGGAATATGCAAAAGCATATCCCATCCTTGAGCTCCCTATAAATAGACTCTCTTTTTACATATTCTGGACTTTTTTTTGGAAAAAAAAAAACTTCTTTTTACAGACTGAAATTTTTACACTGAAGAAGCACTATCTCATATTCTGAAATTTCTTTTTCTGAAGATTGAACTTACTATCCTTGCTCACTAAAAATCATTTCCAAACTTATGAAAATGGCTCTTCTTTGTTTGGTGATCTGATTCTCAAAGATTTCTTGCATACACTCTCAAACTCTGGGGCTGATTTTTCTACTGCTGCTACTGGTTTTTTCTGGTTAACCTTTTGGTTGCTGCTGATCTTCCCTCTTTATTTGTTGTAATTTTGTTACCTGACCTTTATTTGGTCAGGACTTTTGGGATGATTTTCTCTTCAAACGGTATGTAATTGTTGATATTATTGAAAGGATCAAAAATGTGAATTTCATCTTCCTCTTTGCTTGAATTTGTCTCCTTCTATAACTGATTTTTTGTTTTTTTTTCTCTCTCTCTAATCTGGTATGAAATCTGGAAGTATGACTGATTAATATGTTGATAATAAAATCTGAATATGCATGTCTATATTCCTGAAATCAGAATGTATTTTATAGTAGATTTCATCTTTGTGTTTGTTTCTTAGTCTATTAGTAAAGTAAATTTCATTAAGGTAGATGAATTTGACCTTTCAATGGTCAAATTCATCCTATAATAGTGCACAAAACAGTAGTATAGATAGCTGAAATTCACCCTCAATAGGATACAAAGTATGTAGTTAAGAGGGCATTAGAGTTGAGGAATTTGAAACTCTGAATGGTCAGGTTCATCCACTAAAATGCCTAAATAAGAAAGTCTCTATATGGTTTGGAATTATGTTAAGTTAGCACTAGGGTAGATGAATCTGACTTTCTAATAGTCAAATTCACCCCATGGTAGTGCACAAACAGTAGTTTAGCTTGTTGAAACTTATCCTTCAAAGGATATAAGTGTGTAATTAGGAGGAGCCTTAAGGAAGCGAATCCGAAATCGCAAAATAGCCGGATTCACTCCTCAAAGTGCCAACAGTGGTAAAAAGATTTGACTAAACGTTAGCTTGAATGAGGATGACTATCAATACTCTCAACGAAATAGCCTTAGTGGATTTGAATCTGACTACTCTCCATGGTCAGATTCATCCCAAATGAATAAAGAACTATGTTCAGTAGTGTTTGAAACCGTATAAAGGGTAAAGCGAATCTGATCTTTTCATGGTCATAATTCCTTCCATAATGATACATAAAATCCTTTGGTTGGAGGTTTTACAGGTGCTCCTATTAAGATTAACCAAAGAGATGTCTAGCTAAAGCAGTAATTTTGAGATCTTATTTAGCTCATGAGTAGTTTTTTTTCTTTCTTAGAACTATAATAGACGTTATTAGTATAAAACAGCGCTAAAAATATGAATTTGATCCAATGTTTAGGTTTATCCCAATTAAAAGTGCTCAAATGTTTATAAGTGATTGTCTAGTTTCAAAATAGCATCCAGAGAACCGGACCTGACCCTTCCCTAATGGGTAGACCCATTCCCTACTGATGCATAAGAGCTCAATCTTGTTCGAGGCTCAATGGTAACTGCAGGTCCACATAGAGGCAACCATTAGCTTCTAATTAATTAATTCTTAGTATTCTGTTAGAAAATCTCTTTCATAGTACAAGTGATGTAACAGTAAGTTTATTAGACCATGTACACATTTATTTCAGCGTTGTAATAAATTGGACTGGACATTATGATTTTAATCCTCAAGTTGTCATTTCTTCTTATTAACGTGATATCACAGGAAGTTAATTATATTTTTCTGTAACTATAAACATTCATGTCTTGTTTTTCTGTTATCTTAAAATATCCATGTAATACAACATCCAATGATCAATACTTGATTGGAATTTTAAAACCCCTTCTCATTCTGCATTTCAATTTGTGTAACTTATCTCAAACCTGTAGATTTTCTTTATACGTGAATATTACGTTTCGAAACAGCATTGTCTAGGGGTTAAAAGGATAGTAATTATCCAAATCTGATTCTGATTTTTTAAAGTTGTTGAGTAGTTATTCCTGCTAGTATCCTTGATTAGTCATGCTTGGCTAAATTGTCTAAACTACCTGTCCTACGAACTAGCCACAAGTAGGGTTGGTCAAAAGAGTTGAAACAATTTGGGGCTAAAATATGGCCATATCCCGAAACATGCTATCTTTAGATTAATGAAATTCACTTTTAGGTAATCCTTAGGTAGAATGAATACCTTTACTTTGAAACTTGACAAAAATTGATCATTACCCTAGAATTACAATAAACTACACCCGGGAGTGGCAACTCATGCCCCGACCCTTAACTCTAAATAACTAATAAAAATACACATAGCAATCACGGGTGCATTTCATGTTTCGTTTTTTCCATGTGCTAAAAAACAACAAGTGTACGCCATTGTAACTCTTCCAAGATAAATTCATAAACATCCTAATCGATCTTAAAACTAAAACGCTCTTTCAAAAAATAGAAAACTCGAACATCGCTAGAAATGGGCATTATAAAACTATCACGACCATAGTCTTGACTACGTAATCTACACAAGGGTGCGACAACTCATGCCCCCGTCTTCAACTTCAAACTATAATAAAAATCACATGTTGTTATTGCGGGTGCATTTCATGTGGCGTAGTTATAATATGTCCCAAAAACAAATGAGTTCACGATATCGTGACTTATTTCAAGATAAATCCATAAATATTAAAAGCGGTTTAAAAAGTGAAAAAAAGGCTAAATGCACAATAGGCTAAAACACATAAAACGATCAGATAATATAGGCCAAATATTAATAGTAAGCGACCGTGCTAGAACCACGGAACTCGGGACTGCCTAAAATCTTCTCCCGGGTTAACAGAATTCCTTACTCGGATTTCTGGTCGCAGACAAATTAAAACAGAGTCAAAATTTCCTCGGTTTGGGATTTTAAAATAAAATGGTTTCCTGGAGCATCGTCAAAAATCTGGGTGGCGACTCTGAAAACTAAAATAAATCCCAAATCCGAATAATGTCACTTAAAGTGGAAAAACTCCCTTATTACCCTTCATTAATATGGGGGTAGTGAAAAAGGAGGTGTGACAAAGACAAAAAAGGAGAATAAAAACTTAGGATCATATCCTCTATGTATAACTGTATGCGAGTTCAATATGGAATTGAGTATCACCAATGAGAACACAAGTGCAGGTTTGTTATGTTACAAATTCTATGAAATTCTGATTTTATGTTAATATCTACAAAATACCTACATTTATCTACAAATAAACTACATATCAGTTTAAGTATGTATATAGCAGTATTGTTTTTAAGGGTATCTACAAAATTACTACATTTATACTACAATTAAACTACAGTCTATGTGGGAAAAAAATGTTGACTACAAAATTTTCTCTTCATCTACAAATTTTATACAAAAATTCTACAAAATGGTAATGACAATATTTATCTTTATTTTCATGCAAGTTCGTCTGGAACACTAAAGTTACTTGATATGCCAGCATCTCCTGTTATAGAGGAATATGAAAGTACAATAATAACTTAAAGTACACAAAGTGTTATTGAAGAAGGACAAGTGTATCAAGACAAGCAAACAATTGCAACTGCAATGAAGCACTATTCTGTCATGCACAAATTCCAATTCAGGGTTAAAAGATCTAACCACTGAAGGTATGAAGATCTGAATGGTGAAAAGATCATTATAAACAGTATTTTCCTTGTGATATCTGCTTTTCAAAAATGTAGATGAAATGTAGTTATATTGTATAATGTATTGCTTTATGTTAAAACAATCCTTTTTGTTAAATTTACATTGATAACCTGTATTAAAATTGTATTTTTTTTGTAGCTACTGGCTTATATGCATTGGTGAAAACTATAATTGGCACTTCAAGGCAACATCCATTAATGATTCTGCAATGTTCAAGGTCAGGAATTTCAACCGACAACACACATGCTCTTTAATGGACAATACATTTATACAACGCAAACCTACTGCATTTGTAGTTGGTAGCATGGTTATTCCAAAGTATTGTGATCCTAAGACAGTTTACACACCAAAGGACATACAAACTGACATGTTGTCCGAACACAGAGTGAACCTAAGCTACATGCAAGCATAGAGAGCAAAGGAAAAGGCTTTACAGTTTTTGAGAGGTCATCCTGCTGACTCCTACAGCAAATTACCAAAATATTTTTATATTCTTGAGAAGACGTATCCTGGTTTTGTTGTTAAATTGAAAAAGACAGCAGATGAATGCTTCTTATATGCATTTGTTGCTATTTGTACATCAATAAGTGGTTGGGATCATTGTAGCCAGTAGTAGTAGTTGATGGGACTTTCTTAAAGTCAGGATATAGGGGGATTATGCTGACAGCCAGCACAATGGATGCAGCAGGTAAAATTGTAGATATTTTGTAGATATTTTGTAGACAGTTTATAAAATGTAGATACATTGTAGATACTTTGTAGATATATTGTAGTTTATATGTATTTTCAAAGCTGCTAGTTAATTATTTTTTGACTAATAATGTAGGTACAATATTGCCTTTGGCATATACTGTGGTTGATTCGGAAAACGATGCATCGTGGAAGTAGTTTTTTAAGCAATTGAAAGCCCTTCAATGTGTGTTGTTTCAGATCGGAATGAGAGTATCCTGAAGGCAACATCAATTGTCTATCCGGGCATGCCACACTACTCTTGCGTGTGGCATATTTGGACAAATATAAGGGCAAAGTTCAAGAAAGGTCATCTAAAATTAAGTGAATTGTACTTTGCTACAACACGTTCATACACTCTGGATGAATTTAATAAAAGGATGTCAAAGATTGAACAGATAGACCCGCGTGTTAAATCATACATATATGATACTGTCTATCATAGATGGTCAAGAGTTCATGCAACGGTGAATAGAACTTGGACTATGACATCAAACATTGCACAGTCGTTGAATGCTGTAACAAAAGATGCAATGGAAGTTTGTGTGGTTTCAGAAGAGGAAAAATAGGTAAAAAGATTGTGTGCCTGGGTAAAACGTGGGTGAGAGTGAGGGTTTAGGAGAGAGAAACGTGTGATGGGTGGGATATACGGACACCTTTAATTAAGGAGTAAAAAATGTCCCATTAATTAGACCGTTAATTAATTATGGTATAAAATTGGTAATTAGGTATACTAAGTGTAATTAAGTCAAACCTTAAACATTGAGGGTAATAAAGTTTCCTATGTAGTATGGGAATGTAAAAAATCCTATTATTAAACCTTGCTAGTCTAATAAACTTGTAAATAATTGAACAATACAGGCAAATTCTGCTAATCCTACATAATTTATGAATAGTTTGTACCAAAACTATATCCACATGTTATAATTAACTAAAAGATAAGTTTTGCTCGTCTAGAGAAAGTTATAAATATTTTATACTAAAGATGTACCCCATTTGACGTAACTAGTGAATAATGTTTGTCAACCTACAAAAGTTGTGTACCAAAAGTATGCCCCGAAGTTATATTTACACAAATTTTTAAATGGAGACAAAATTTACATTACGGCATAAAATGATGCTATTTGTGAAAATCACCCGAAACTAATCATAAGAATTTTAAGAAGTAAAATGTTTTTGGGAAAGTTACACGAGAGGAATTGTCAAGAAGACCTCCTCAACACTTGAATTGGTCAAGTGATCTCCTATTTGCTTTCTCAATTTCTTTTGGGTTGCAAAATGATTAAATGAGTGGGTAAGGATGGATGGGGCCTTATTAATATTTTAAAAACTTGTGGGTCACATATAAAGTTAGAAAAACATTACCTCTCTCGCATCTTTCCGCCCAATTTCTCTCTCATCTCTCTGCTCTCTTGACGAGCACAAAACCGGCGTATAAAATTAGGCTCGCTAGTCAAAGATAGTATAGCATTAAATCATCTCCACTGGTGTCACACCTCCTTTTTCCGCTACCCGCTGATTAATGAAGGGTAGAGAGGGAGTTTTTCCAATTAAAGTGACATTATTCAGATTTGGGATTTAGTTTAGTTTTCAGAGTCGCCACCCGGGTTTTTGACGATGCTCCGGGACACCGTGTTATTTTAAAATCCCAAANTTTTACTTGTTATCCGCTTTTTGATATACATGAAATACAAGTCACGATGACGTTTACTTGTTATTTTTTGGACACATTATAAATGCGCCACATGAAATGCACCCGCAATTTACAACATGTTGATTTTTTATTATTGTTTTGAGTTAGCGTCGGAGACATGAGTTGCCACACCCGAGTGTAGATTATATAGTCATGACTATGGTCATGACGATTAAATATGCCTATTTGAGGCGATATTCAACTATTCTCTAAGTTTTGGAATNATTTAAAGACGGAGACATGAGTTGTCGCTCCCGAATGTTGGTTAGGTATCTTCGGTATGATATTTGATTTTATCCAAATTTTGAACTAAGGGTATTCCATTTTACCTAGAGGATCTCCTAAACGGTATTCGTTGTTCTAAAAGAGCATCTTATAGGCTATGGCCTCATCTAGCCTTGTTTTATCACGTTAGGCCATCCTAGTTTGCTATTTATGAGAGAAAGACTATAGATTGGGAAATCCAACTCTTAATCGAATCTTAAAGGCCTTTACTTTCTAAGTTTGTAATGATCAAAATGCACCTTATTTGTGTAATATACATACACCTATAAATATCACAGACATATAAATACGTCATATACCGGTCTCACTTCAAATTGGTAAGCCAGAATTACTTTATTTTTCTGGAACTTTGTAATTTCTAACGAAGAACATAGCACATGCAGTTTTGCCCAGTTCTAGATTAACAGTTCTTATCAATTTTTCAAATAACCTAATCGCATGCTTCTAGGTTCAGAAGTGTTCATACATTGATTTCAGGAAATTTTAACAGGATACAAAATGAACTAAAAAATGATCTACTGAATCCACTTAAATTGCATCAGACGAATTCTTGAAACAACTGCTTCTAAAAATCCAACAATAAAATTTGTTTACAAAAGGTTTCATGTGGGCTGATTTGAATATCATTTCCTCTTTTGATTAAACACCTATTTTTTTTGAAATATTTTTAGAGCAAACAGATTTAAAGTTCCAGAAAAATTTGCCTCAGAATTTAGTTTGGGCGCTATAAATAAAAAGGCAAAAAATAAACAAACTGAATATTCAGTCCAATCCTTTACAAGATTCCAAATGCATAAATGAACAAATTACAGTTTTCTGAAGCGAGAATACAGCTTCTGCAAAAATACATTTTTTTATGAATATTAAAGAAGAACAAAAAACAAAAACAAAAAATCCTAAATAGCTGCTCCATATCTGGATTCTTCGTATTGTATATCTGCAGCTTTTCATTTGCAATTCTTAACTACCTTAATAATAGATATGTTATGCATCTTTTTAGAGTAATTCTGACCATTAACGAGGTCAAATTTGACTCTAAGGATGTCAAACAAATACAAAATTCTCTTGCGCATTGGCTGGACTGAATCTGACCATAGAAGAGGTCAGATTCAAATCCAATGATGCTGCTTCGTTTAGACTTTTATAGTCAGGCTTACTTTGGCTAGTATTTGGTCAAATACTTCAAACCACTGTTGGCACTTTGAGGAGTAAATCTAACCACTGTGCAAGTTCAGATTCTTTCCCGTAAGGCCCTTCCTAATTACACACTTATATCCTTTGAAGGATTATTTTTCAGCAAGCTAAACTACTGTTTATGCACTACCATGGGGTGAATTTGACTATCAAAGAGTCGAATTCACCTGCCTTAGTGCTTAACATTACCTAATTCTAACTATGTGGTGTTTTAATCATCTAAGCATTTGTAGGGGATGGATTTGACCATTTGAGGGTTCAAATCTCTCACCCTAATGCCTTTTTTAACTACACCTTTTAACCTTTTAAAAGGTGAATTTCAGCCACTTATGCTGCTGTTTTGTGCACTATTGTGGGGTAATCTTGACTATTAATAAGTCAAGCTTATCTACCCTAGTGCTAATATCAAACTAATCAGGGACTTGCTTGTTGAATCTTTTTATTGACCAAAGATGCTCAATTGAAAGCATATTTTGTGCACTTTTATAAAGAGAACCTGACCATAGAGGAGGTCAGATTCTGCATCATGGTGCAGTTATTTCACTAATGGACTGACATGAGACTAATGTCCCATGATGCTTAATGCATTCTGAACAACTTGAAATCAAAACAGAATAACCTTAAGGATTTAGATATTACAACATACATTCAGATTCCTTAACATCTTGTCACTCAAATATTACTTCAGATTCATATACCAAGAAAAAGAAGAAAATTCAGCCTTGACATAATATCAGGGAAGAAATAACAAGAATTAAACATTCAACATCAAACTAACATGGATTCTGAGCATAACAATCTTATTATAAGTTCATTGTTACATACCTCTTTTGGAAGAAAAAGAAATAACCAAGATCCTGACCAAATAAAGGTCAGGTAGGCAATAAGAACTAAGGAGAGACAGATTCAGCAGCAATATAGGCAGCACAAACCAGAAACCCAGCAACAACCCAAACCAGAGGAATTTCAGAAGATTCAGAAGCAAAACCAAAGCAGAGCACCAATAAAGAAGACCCCAGAAAGGAAAAAACTCCAAGAGTTCTTGAAAAAGAAAATCCCCTCCTACTGATTTGTTTTGAACCTTTTGAATAAGGAAACTGTTCCTTTTTAGAGTATCTCCAGAATCCAAAACCAAAAAAAATCCTCCCCTTTTTAAGGGAAGGGGGTCTTATTTTATAGACTATTTGGGAATGAGGTATCCTATGGTACATTCCTATTTCTGAAACTGAAATAGTACACAGGGCAGCTGTCAACCTTATCCTTTGGGACAGCTGCCCCTATTCTAGAACTATCTTACCCATTAAAAGACTCCCTTACCTTTAAAATCTGACTTCCTTAATATATGATTCCTCATGTACCCTTTTGAACCCCCTATATTTTCTATTAGGTAACCAGGGTCACTTACTTGGGTTACTATTTAACTATGGTTAAATGACACTAGTTATGCCCTTTAGGTGACAACTAGTTGCTCTTAACTAAGGTTGAGTTAATTGAATGAAGATTAGTGGATTAAATGCCTAGAGTTGGCTTTCATACTACTTATCTATGTTTAAGTTATTTAATCATCATTTTAATTAAACTCAATGGAGGTTAGTCAACCAAATTCTCTTAGGTTAAATGAATCTGTTTTAGTCCATTAATCTCAAACTAATTGTCTTAAACAGATTTTATTTTTCAGTTAAATACTTAAGAAATTACCTGAATTAAGTTTCTAGATTGAAGAAGTTAGAATTATTTAACTGTGGGTCTAAGTGAAACAGTTATTTTTAACTTCAGTTAATTGATCTTAGACTAATTATCTAGGACTTA
>ML333393.1:23679-79143 GCA_005239505.1 Nicotiana paniculata
ACTCAACTAGAATATTAAGTCTACTAGTTGAGTGTGACTTATTGCTTAGTTGCTTAAATCAAATTGACTACCAGTAAAGTCAGTAGTCAATTGAACTTATTGGTTTAAACAATTTCACTAGGTGTAGTCAGGCTTATTTATTGACTCTTATTCAATTGAGTGATTAGTTCTATAAAGCATGTTTTGATCATTCTAGGATCTTAGTTCGATTAAAGAAGGTTAGTTAGGTTAATAATTAGGTTCCTAGACTTGGTTTCCAANTCACTGTTTAATTCAATCTAAATGTGACTAGTTCTTTTATTAACTTAACCAAATCAGTCCCCCAATTTATCTTTTACTTAATCAAATGGTCTCCAGAAATGACCAACACCGGGAGACATAGGCTAACGAATCAGTTTGACAATCAGAGATGGATTAAGGAAAGAGAAGTCAACTAATTCCAACGTAATCAAAAGGGAAACATAAGTGATCGATGATTAATAACTAAACTATTGTCAATGGCTAAGGAACTGATCAATAAGACAGCTAACCCTAACAAACAGTTTTCATTCCAAAATGTTAAACTAATCAGCATGTGCATGATAACAAGGATCAAGATCTAGATGAATCAAAGAATAGGAGACAAACAAGGAATAGCATGGGTTGACACAGTCACACATGCACAGAAAAATGGTGATAAAACCTAAATAGAATCATGCATATTTGGAATTAAACAGGCCAAGAAAAGAGGATATTTAACAACACTAAACTCGAATCAAAGATTTCAAGCTAATAGGCTAAACATAGCATGAATGCATTTGCAGATCTGAACTAAGTCAAGAACAAACAAAAATGCTACAAACATGTTTTAAACAGTGAGCATGCGGTTTCATTTTCTTTCTAAAAGAAGCAATATTAGAAGAAAAGAAAGAAAAAAGAAAAATACAAAGGGGGAAGGGGTACCAGTGGGGTACTAACAAGCCCGACAGGGTTTGGAAATGATCCAAACCCACATGAATCAACAGCTCTCACTAAGAGCTGTTAACTCATATGGTTTTGAACCATTAATCATTCCGCATCGCCTTGGTAACAGAAAACTAAGTCTTCTGCCTTTCTTAGATCTGAAATCGAAGGAATTTGGGTGGTTTTTTAGGGAAGCTGATGGTGGGATGGGGTTAAGGGGGAGGAGAGGATCGTAGGGTGAAAATTTGGGGGTGATTAGAGGAGTTCCGGTGGCCGGACGGCGGTAGGATTTTGGGGCGTCTAGGGTTTAGGTTTAGAGAGATGAGAGAGAGACGGAAATGGGGGCGGCTAGGGTTTAGGTCAGGGGTTGGGTTTCAGATGAATGAGGGTATGGGGTGGGGTTCGGGCAGTTAAATACTAAACGGGTGGTTAGTTCCCAGCCGTTGGATCAAGGATAGATCAATGGCTGGGGTTGAACTTGGCTTAAACGGCGTCGTTTTGGTTAAGTAGGGGCAGGTCGGGTAGGGGATTGGGTTTTGGGCCTGGATTGTATGGGTTTATAAAAAAGATTTGGGCCTGGATTGTATGGGTGTATAAAAAAGATTTGGGCCTGAGCAGCTTTGGCCCAGGTCCAATTTTAACCCTCTTTTATTTAACTAAAGATTAATTAGTTAATTTCCACTCTAATTTAAAAACCAAGGAATGTAGTAATTAATTTAATCCTCATTTATTTATGGNAAATTCGTAATGCAGAATTTCAATGATTTTGAAAGATGAATTATGGATATGCAAGCAACGCAAATAACTCACAATTAATTACTGAAAAAGTCAGTCAATATTTATAAAATCAATTGATTTATTGGGATTTTTATAGGACGATACGGCGAGTAAAAATCACATGCTCACAACTGGATTGGTTTCAATAATGTTCTACTAATTCTTCAGCTTAACACTATCCGGGATAATCAACCTTTTGATTGTTTTGTTATTATTGAATACAAATAAACTAAGATTATCATCTGTAAGAAACTGGTGATACCCGAATGATTAGTAATAACAAAGGAATATCAATGAGAGAGCAAGGGTGATGACAAGATATGTGATCAACTATTATTCCGGGTAACTCTATGCTAAATTCAATTTTAGCTTCTATTGATTCTTTCGATTTCAACAGATGAACAAGTTACTTCAGAGATTTAAATTCTTCTTCCAAATGAATTTGATTCCTTTAGCTAACCCAATAGCAGGCCCTATGAATGTATGCACAAAAATAGTGAATGAATGATCTTTCGGAGAACACCTCTCGGTTATTCTCCTCAATTAGGTAAATCAATAACTCCTTAAGCTCTTTCGATTACCTAGAAGAGGCGTAAAATAAACCCAATTAAGATAACACAAAGAAAATAGCAGTAAACTTCTCTTTCGATTAAAGAAAAACTACAATAAACCTTGCAACTCAATGCAATTAACATAGAGTAAAACTCAAACAATTGTCGATTCACAACATCTGTCAACAACCATGAGGAGAATTACTCCATAATGAATAAAGTATTCAAAATGAGAGTAAAACAAGAAGACATTACAATTCCCAAATTCAACCAAACTTTCGTATTGAGTGAATTGGATCAAGTATCTCGATTTTTCGTTGCTTCCGTGCTTCTTCTCCCTCAAAGTTACTCCTAAAAACCAAGATAACCTTTTTTTAGACAAGATGGGCTTCATATAGGTTAAGGAAAGTCTCCCCCGGAATTATAATTTTATCCCTGGAAAATATTTTCTTGGAGGGATGTGCACAGACGCGCATCTGGCCGCGCACATATGACAATTTCTGCTTGACTTGCGCGGCCCAGTGTGTGGTCAGTGTGCGGTCGTGCACTTGAAAAGTTTTCTACTCTCTTTTTCATTCTTCTTTTTAAGTGCGCGAACCTCCGTTGATCCTCGAACAAACTCTCAATTTACTCCATAAGCCCTAACCTCATTGTAGCCTGGAATTGCTCCTGCAAAGCATAAAGCACTCAGTCAGCGCAATTTACTACCATTTAATGCTCAAACATCAGTAAAGTGCAGCGAATTAGAGTGCAAATAGTGGCCAAAATACATAGTTATAACCTACCATCAAAACCCCACACTTAAACCATTGCTCGTCCTCCAGGAATCAAACAATACTTTACATAGATGCAACCTCACTAAGCGACTTTCCTAACTCATTACATCAAGAATATTTAAAATAGACTAAGCACAATAGTGTAACATCTTCACTTCAAGAATTGACTCACAAGCACCACGTATTATTCACAACTTACTCTAACATAGAGATCAAGAATTACCTTTCCTTCATGAATCAAGTGCCCTCACACAACAAAAGAGAGTAGTTTCACAAACAATAAAATTCAAGAACAATTAGGAACTCAAGATAGAAAGAATTCACCCACTCTCAGAAACGACATTCATGAGCCACAAAAGATGCAACATAGGCTTGCCCGTAGTACTCTACTAATTTAGCTCATTCAGTCAAGGATCAAGCAGGACTTTTAACTGGTTGTAATGTAGGCTGCGGGACGGGTAGGATACATTTAGATATAAGAGTGACTACACATCCCTAAGCACTTTAATATATACACTTTAATAGTCTAAACCCCACACTTATGTCAAACCATACTCCACCTTAACATCAACATGCATTAACTCCCAACTATCTAAGCACATTTACATCAAGAGTCACCACTATTTTCATAACAATACAATATATTTTTTTCCCAGTAAGTCAAGTGACTCTTACTTTTTCACAATATTGCACTTTTCTTCTTATTTCATTAATTCCACTCAAAAGCCAAACCAACCATCCCACACTTCAACTTTTACAAAGTTCATAATGATTTCAAGTGCTCATGGGAGGTAAATGGTTCAAATAGATGGTCAATTCAAACAAAAAGGTAAGGCTTGTAACGTGGTTGCCAGTAAAACAGGATTCCAGGCTCAAAGGGGTTAATTAAGATATATAACAATTCGGTGGTAAAAGCATATCACTGGCTCAACAAAGAAATGCATATATCACTTCCTAGACTGAACAAGACTACTATTTCGCTTCGCAAACACACGGGGAAATTTCTAGACATCAAATTCAATGCACAGAATCACACAAAAATCTCACACACACATGGCACATAACTCACTCAGGATCGGACTGTAAAGACACTCTAGTCAAAGCAGTTAAGAAACATACAATTTAAGGCACTTATACAAGAGTCAAAAATTGAGCTTAAGCATCACACTAAATCACTCACTATTCTCAAGGCATAATGAAGTCAAGAGACCTTGTTTTCATTCCAACCCATAGCACAAGGGTTCTCACTTCTAAAAAAATAAAACTAACTACACCCGGTTCAAATAAAACCCTTGAAAAAGAACCACATCACAAAGAAAAATTAAGGGGAAATTATTACACTAACTACACAAAAAAATATTTTTGCATTTTTCTTTCGACTTTAATCCCTCAAGAAACCCGTCGAATGATATCCATCGTCGGGAAAAGTCGAAAATTTTAAGTATTTTTTTTTCTATTTTTTTCGACTACTCAAATTAACAAAAGAAAATAAAACTAATATCCATTACTACATACATACGATATATATACAACTTACCCCCCCCCCCCTCCCCACCCCACACTTTAAATGGTGTCATATCCCATGTTACACTAAAAAAATGTAAGGTAAAGAAAACTTCCCTGATAGAGTCAGTCCGTGTCGGAGACAGTGCCAGGGTCGAGATGGCAAGCCCGGCCAAGCGCACGCAGCCATGCCATGACCTTTCTCTCAGACTTGGCATTTTGGGTAGCAAGGGCATCCACTCGAGCTCCCAAACCCATGACAGAAGTACGCATCCCCGCCATTTCCAGCTCTAAGGCGCTCATTCTTGTGTCCCATATGACAACTGAGGGTCCCTCAACAACCTGCTCATACGGGGGTGAGGCAGACACATCCTTAGCTTGCACTTCATTACCCTCTTCTGGTGCATCATACTTATCACTATTTGTCTCAACAGGTCCAACAGAGTCCTTCACAATTACTACTTTATCAGCCCATAACTTTTGTTCCCTTTTTACTTTCCCATCCAAGTCTCTTTATTCCGGTACACGTGCCTGACGGCATAACCGAGTGATTAAAGATGGAAAGAAGAACCTATACCTTTGCACAGAACAACGAATGAACATCTCTCCGTGAATAACCTTAGCCACATCAAAGTCATAGCCATTGATAAAACACCAGATCAGTGCAGCTCGGGGACCATTCACCTTAGTGGTATTGGAGGAAGGCAGCAGGCGGCTATTTATGATGTATAGCCAACACTTCCCTTCAAAGGTAAGCAACGCCAAATGAAACTTCCGCCCTGGCGTAACCCACACTACCTCCTTATTGGGCACACAGATTGTTCAAAAAAAAAATCCACATAGGTGGTTCTTTACTATATGTGTCATAGTAGTCTTCTGCTTCAGGATTTTCCCCAAACACTGGCAAACGATATGCCTCCAAATGGCCTCTATGGATGCATCCACACTCTTCTTTCGAACCGTGCAGAAATGTTTAACATGTTCCGGGAAGTTCACATAAAACTCCCGAACAACCATTAAATTAGCTTCGTCAAGTTCTTCAAAACATATCCCCAGCCCTCGCCGAACCAATTCACGATAAATATCGGGGCAGTCATTTTTGAGGTACCCCATATCAATTCCCCTCTCCGGTATGGGTTTCTTGGGTGCCTTTTTACAAAAGCGTTCCTGGGCTGCACCGGATACGAACTTGTTACTATCAAACAGGTGAGCATTGGCAGAAGCTCGCAGTCGGGACGAGCCAGCATGATCACTGGAGGAAGCACCTTTGGTTCTTCGTTTCTTGGATGGCGTCATAGTTCCTGTAACAATCACCAATATCAGCTAAAAGCACGATATGTGAACCAAGAGCAGATACTCAGACTTCACCAGCACACTTGGTCACGACAATAGATTCTCAAATTCATTGTGGCATTTAAACAAACACCTGATGTGCACAGTTCACCCGAACCCCCAACAATCTTATAACCTCAATTTGACGACAGATACACCAATTTCGCATCTAACCCATCATGGTGAAATTCAACTATTACCTCAACACAAGAACAAGTATAACTACAAAGAAAGAACTAACAAAAAAAATCTACTACAATTCAAGAAAAATGAAAAGAAAATAAACTAAATTAAGAGGTGGGAAACATAGCACATACCTAAAGGAAACTTGTGAGGATTGGGGTTAGGGAGAATATATGAGAGAAGGGGGTAGGGTTGGGGCTATTGAGAAGAAGAGGAAAGGGTGGGATTTTGAAATTGGGGGTGTTTAGGAAGGGTGGGGTTCAAATTTGGGTTAACAAGGAGGTGGGGGGGTCAAAAATTTTAAAGAGAAAAAGAAGAAATAAAATAAAATTCAAAAATAAAATACAAAACGGGTTAGCAGTGCGCGGTCGGTGCGCGTCCGCGCATGTGTGGCAGCGAGGGGCCAAAAATGCGCGGCCAGATGCGCGACAGAGTACGTTTGGCAGTGAAGGTCCAAAAATGCGCGACCAGGTGCGCGGTGTATGTGCGGCCGCACACGTTTGCTCTTTTTTTTTAAGCAGTTACTACATCATAGTATACTTTAATTTCTATCTATTCTATGCTCTGAAGAAATGCTAAGTAGAAGGGAAAGAAAATCTAACTAGTAGAAGGGTTAGAGGTAGTTCTGAGTTATAGTCATCAGCTTGACTCAACGGGCATCCTCAGTTGATTTTGATGCTCGAGGATTGTTGCGCAAATCCTACAACAAGATACGGTTTTAGTCTGTGCCCATTTACTTTGAAACTTTCTGTTCCGTCTTGGTTCTGAATCTCAATTGCCCCGTATGGTGATACATGCTTCACCACATATGGTCCATCTAGACTTGAATTTTTTGGGGAAAAAATCTGAGTCTACTATTGTACAGTAAGACTCTGTCCCCTTCATGAAACTCCTTTGGCTTAATCAGACGATCATGCCACCGTTTAGTCTTTTCCTTGAAAATTTGTGCACTTTCATACGCGTCCAGTCTGAGCTCTTCCAATTTATTCATTTGCTCCAACCTTTGATCACCTGCAAGACAAAGATCAAGATTAAGCATCTTAATTTCCCAATAAGCCTTATGTTGTATCTCAACAGGTAGGTGACACAACTTTTCATACACTAATTTGAAGGGCGAAGTCCCTATGGTCATTTTGAACGCAGTTCTATACGCCCATAGTGCTTCATCTAACTTGACAGACCAATCTTTACGAGAAACACTAACCGTCTTTTCAAGAATTCATTTTAGTTAGGTTAACCATTACGACCCCGCTAGTCTGAGCATGGTACGGGATTCCTGTTTTGTGTGTGACCCCATACTTGGACAGTAGTGCAGCAAATTGCTTATTCATAAAGTGTGACCCATTGTCACTGATAATCACTCGAGGTGTCCCAAAACTGGTAAAGATGTTTTTCCGCAAGAACTCACACACCACCCGAGCATCATTGGTCCTAGTAGGGATTGCTTCGACTTATTTAGAGACGTAGTCAACGGCTACTAGGATATACTCATGGGAATGCAATATTGGGAATGGACACATGAAGTTGATGCCCCAAACGTCAAAAATTTCACATACCATAATGGATTTGAGCCGTATTTCAATCCCCTTGCTAATATTACCTGCTCTCTGACACTTGTCACATGCAGCTACATATGCCCTTGCATCTTTGTACAGAGTAGGCCAAAAGAAACCGGCTTCCATGACCTTTGCTGTAGTGAGATTTCCACCATAGTGACCTCCAATTGCTCCATCATGGCAATGAGACAGAATGCTTGTCATTTCTCTTTCAGGCACACATCTTCGAATCACACCATCTGCACACAGTTTAAACAAAAAAGGGTCATCCCAAAAATAAATTTTTACCTCGCCTTGAAGCTTCCTTCTTTGATAATGAGTGAGGTCATGGGATAACCATCCACTAGACAAAAAAGTTGGCTACATCTTCATACCAAGGCGACCTTTTGGAGACCGCTACTATGAAAAAGATATGCTCATCAGGAAACTCTTCCCTTATTTCGACTATTTCAACTGGAGGTTTCTCAAGCCGTGATAGATGATCTGTGACTTGATTTTTTATGCCCTTCCTATATTTTATTTCCAAGTCAAACTCTTGGAGCAACAACACCCACCGCATCATACGCGGCTTGGATTCCTTCTTACTCAACAGGTATTTCAACGCTGAGTGATCAGTGTGTACAATCACCTTGCTTCCCACCAGGTATGATCTAAACTTGTCAAAAGCGAAGACCACAACAACAAAAAATCCTTCTCAGTAGTGGCATAATTGACTTGAGCATCATTCAGTGTCCTACTTGAATAGTAGATGGGCCTAAACATTTTATCTCTTCGTTGCCCCGAAAATTCTTCCACAACTACGCCAATCGCATCACACATTATCTCAAATGACTGCCTCCAATGAGGTATCACCATAATAGGAGAACTCACAAGCTTTTCCTTTATCAATTCGAATGCTCTTAAGCACTCTACATTGAAAATAAACTTGGCATCCTTCGCTAGAAATTGTGTCAATGGCTTGGTAATGCTGGAATTTTTTTAATAAACCTCCTATAGAACCCAGCATGTCCTAAGAAGCTTCTTATGCTCTTCACCGAAGTCGGGGGAGGGATCCTAGCAATAATATCCACCTTAGCTTTATCAACTTCAATTCCGTGCGCATTTACCTTGTGACCTAGGTCAATTCCCTCATTTACCATTAAGTGACACTCTTCCCAGTTAAGAACTAAGTGAATGGATTCACAACGTTCAAGCACGAGCTTCAAATTCATCAAAAAATCCTCGAAGTCATCACAAAAAGGGGTAAAATCATCCATGAACACCTTTAGACACTTCCCATTTAAGTCAGAGAATATAGACATCATGCACCTTTGAAAAGTGGCAGGTGCATTACATAGCCCAAGCATCATCCTCATGTAAGCAAAAATACTTGATGGGCAAGTGAATGTGGTCTTCTCAACATCTTCTGGGGCAATAGGTATCTGGTTGTAACCTGAATAGCCATCCAGGAAGCAGTAGCATCCGTGTCCAGCCACCTTCTCGAGCATTTGGTCAATAAAATGGAGTGGAAAGTGGTCTTTCCTGGTTGCCTCATTCAGCCTTCTATCATCAATGCACATTCTCCACCCGGTGAATGTCCACCCGGTGAATGTTCTTGTGAGGATCAATTCATTATCTTCATTTTCACCACTGTCATGCCCCCTTTTTCGGGTACAACTTGCACTGGACTAGTCCACTGGCTATCAGAGATGGGAAAAATCACTCCTGCATCTAGCAATTTGATGATCTCCTTATGCACTACCTCCTCCAAATTTTTCTTCAGCTTGCGTTGAGGTTGCACCATTGGCTTGCTATTTTCTTCCAACAGAATTTTGTGCATGTATATGGCTGGACTGATTCCTTGAATATCAGCTATGCTCCACCCAATGGCCTTTTTGTGCTTTGACAACAGCTCCACCAATTTTTTCTCATGTGTACCTGTCAAATCAACAAAAATAATCACAGGAAAATTGTTAGTTTCAATAAACCCATATTCAAGTGGGTGGGGAGGACTTTCACTTCCACATTGGGCTTGGAAGCTTCCTCTTTTAGTTCCTCCTCCTCAACCACTTGCTCTTCAGTTTCAGGAGCTTCAGCCTCTTTCTTTATTTCAGGATCTTCATCCTCCACTGTGCTAGAATGAGTAATACACCTCTCTAGAGTATCCCCCACGAGCTTGTCAAACTTGTACTTCTCAACCACTCCCCAATGACATCAAACTTGAAACACGAGTAGGCAGACACCTCATCACTGGGGTATTTCATCATTCTCTTCATCTGGAACACTATTTTCTCAGTTCCCACTCTAAGCATAAGATGCCCCTCATAAATATCAAGGATGGCTCTACCTGTACACAAAAATAGCCTCACTAGAGTTAAAGGCACCTCCTTTTTAACCTCCATATCCACCACAATAAAATCTACGGGGAACACAAATTTGTCCACCCGCACTAGAATATCTTTAACGATTACCTCAGGTAGAATGGCACTCTAGTCGTCCATTTGTAGGGACACTTGTATTGATTTGATTACTCCAAGCTCACCTTCTAGTTTCCCGAATACAGACAGAGGCATTAGATTTATAGAAGCACCTGAATCACAAAGGGCCTTGTCAAAATTTTCACTCCCCAACGAGCATGGTATGGTGAAACTTACTGGGTCCCCACGCTTTTGGGGAATTTGTTTTGCCATATGGCACTGCAATTCAGCTTGACCATTGTTATCTCCTCTAATTTTCTCTTGCTAGACAGGATTTCCTTGAAGAACTTTGCGTAAGCGGGCATCTGAGTGAGTACCTCTGTGAAAGGTATATAAAGTTGTTTGAGCATCTCCAAGAATCGCCCAAAACACTTGTCAATTTTCTCCCGCTTCATCTTTTGAGGGAACGGTAGAGATGGCATATGTCTACTTTCTTCAATTTCTTTTTGCACCCCGGTATTCTGGCTCTTTTGCTCTTTATTCTTTTCCTCTGCTGGTGTCTCGGTCTGCTTGTTGACCTCTTCCGATTTGGCCTTCACTATGAGTTCAGTCAATGCTTTTTCGCTTCTCAGAGGTACAACTTTGATTATTTCCTTCGGGTTATTTTTAGTGTCAGATGGAGAGTCCCAAGAGCCCTCTCAGACAACAAATTTGCAATCTTTCCCATTTGCCTTTCTAAGTTCCGAATAGTCGTGCCCTGCGTCTCGAATTTTTCATATGTTTTGTTGATGAATGTCTTCATGAGATCTTCCATATTTGACTGATTTAGTTGTGGTGGCTGGTATTGTTGCCTCTGCTGGTTCTGAAAACCTGGTGGTCCCTAACCCTGGGATCTGAGATTATTTTTCTGCCATGAGTTCAAGCTCCCATTAGGTGAACTCCACGAAAAACCTGGATGTTTTTGACCCATAACATTAAAGTTGTTCCCACCTTGGTAGTTTCCTCTATTAAATTTTCCCACATTGTTGACCTCCTCAACTGTAGCTTGACACTCGTGTGTAGGTTGTCCCATCCCTCAGATATCACAACCCACTTGTGGTTGAGTTTGCACCTGAGCCATAATCAATTGCTTGATGTCCTTAGCCATTGCTGCAATTTGGGCATGCATTGCTACAATCGATTCTACTTGATGCACCCTTGCTGATTTTTTTATCCCCTTGGTCTGTGGACCATTGGTAGGCATCTTCAGATAGTTCATTCATGAGAGTAACCATATTTTTCGGATTGTTCTTCATCAGAGGGCTTGCAACTACACTATTTAGCGATCTCTTTGATGACGAGTTTAAACTGTCCCAAAAGTCTTGAAGTTGCATCCATTGATCCATTCTGTTGTGAGGGCACCTCCGCAGCAGCTCCTTAAATCTTTCCCACTCTTTGAACACTATCTATCCTTCCCATTGGCTAAAATTTGAATCTCCTTCCTCATCCTTCCCGTCTTAGCAGCCGAGAAATATTTTTCCAGAAACTTAGTAGTCATCTCCTCCCACATACGGATTGACCTTGTAGGAAAACTTCACAGCCACTGCTTTGCATCATCCTTCAGCGAAAACGGGAATGCTCTGAGGTATATAGCATCATGTGATGCTCCATTGTAGCGGAATGTGTTCATGATTTCATCAAAGTCCATCATATGGTTGTGGGATCTTTATTGTGTTTGTCTCTGAAAATGCAATTATTCTGAATGGTTTGGATGACTCCTTGTTTGAGTTCAAAATTGGTGGCATCGATGAGTGGGGGACTCACACTAGAATGTTGTTGGTTGTACACCGGTCTAGCATAATCTCCCAGTGATCTCCTAGGCCTAGGACCTGCATTGTTAAAGGCATCCTCGATAATTCGGTTGGGATTGAACCTTCGATCTCCATAAACTGTTTCATCAACAATTTCGTGGGCCGCTTCAGCCACTAATCGTGCTTCCTGTTGTTGAGTCGCCTCTCTGGAATCTAGATCTACTATCTCTTCATTGTTCACCATTTTATTCTGAGTTGAAGGCTGACCCAACAACAATCCACTCGCTCTTTTCTCTCTTTTCAACTACCTCAGGTGTTTGTCTAACTTTGGGTCGTGTGGCACCAAGTCCTTTGAAGAGGACCAAGTCATACATAGCTGAACTTAACATGTTTCCTGCACACAGATGAAAAGAGCGTAATAAAAGAAAATAAAAATAAAGTAGTTCCTGAATTAGCACTGAAAACTAATTTAACCACTGTTAATCGCCAATCCCCGGTAATGGCGCCAAAATTTGATGAGCGCAAAACCGGCTTATAGACTTAGGCTCGCTAGTCAAAGATAATATAGTATTAAATCATCTCCACAGGGATTGATTTCAATAATGTTCTATTAAATCTTCAGCTTAACAATATACAGGATAATCAACCTTTTGATTTATGTTATTATTGACTACAAATAAACTAAGATTATCAGCTGTAAGAAACTAATGATACCCGAATAATTAGTAACAACAAAGTAATAACAATGAGAGAGGCAAGGGTGATGAAAAGATATGTGATCAACTATTATTCCGGGTAACTCTATGCTGAATTAAATCTTAGCTTCTATTGATTCTTTCGATTTCAACAGATAATTAGGCGACTTTAGATATTTCAATTCTTCTTCCGATTGAATGTGATTCCTTTAGCTAACCCAATAAGAGGCCCTATGAATGTATGCACACAAATAGTGAATGAATTGTCTTTCGGAGAACACCTCTCGGTTATTCTCCTAAACTGGGTAAATCAATAACTCCTTAAGCTCTTTCGATTACCTAGAAGAGGCGTAAAATCAACCCAATTAAGATAACACAAAGAAAATAGCAGGAAACTTATCTTTCGATTAAAGTAAAACTATAATAAACCTTGAAATTCAATGCAATTAACATAGAGTAAAATCTAAACAATTATCAATTCACAACATCCGTCAACAACCCTGAGGAAAATTACTCCATAACGAAGGTATTCAAAACGAGATTACTAGAAGAACAAGAAGACATTACAATTCCCAAATTCAACCAAACTCTCGTATTGAGTGAATCCGATCAAGTATCTTGATTTCCCGTTGCTTCTATGCTTCTTCTCCCTCAAAAGTTACTCCTAAAAACCAAGATACCCTCCTTTTAGACTAGCTGAGCTTCATATGGGTCAAGGAAAGTCACCCCCAGAATTACAATTTTAGCCCTGGAAAATATTTTCTCAGAGGGACGTGGGCGGCCGCGCACCTAGGCAGGTGACCGCGCACATTTGACAGTTTCTGCTTGACTTGCGCGGCCCAGTGTGCGTCCGCGCACCTAGGAAATTTTTTGATCTCTTTTACATTCTTCTTTTTAAGTGCACGAACCTCCGTTGATCCTCGAACGAACTCCCAATTTACTCCATAAGCTTTTACTCGGCCTCCAATGCTCCATATTAGCTCAAAAACGCTCACTAACCTCATTGTAGCCCGGAATTGCTCCTGCAATTCATAAAGCACTCAGCCAGCGCAATTTACTACCATTTAAAGCTCGAAAATCAGTAAACTGCAGCAAATTAGAGTGCAAATAGTGGCCAAAATACATAGTTATAGACTACCATCATCTCTCTTATCTCTGTCACTCAACCCCATCTACCTAGGTGGTTTCCAGCTGGAAGGGACAAGAATCAAGCTTTGATTTTGGGTGTAATCGTATCTACAGAACCATCAAGAATTGTATTAAAGCTCAGAATGCGTCAATTTTGGTAAATCCTAAATTCTTCTTTTTCCGTTACTCACATTTTTTATTTTGGGTTTGTAGAGTGATTCGTACATGTGCATGTTCAAGATCGATTGTTTGTGAATAACTATATCTTATATGGCGTGGGTGGTTATATTTGCTTCTTGGACTACCTTTGTGCTTTGTATATTATAATTTTGTCATAATAGCCGACCTAATATTTATTGATAACTTGTGGTTGATTGTTTTCTGGTCATAGATGTTTGCTGGAATTAGGGCTTATTTTTCTTATTTTGATCATAAATTTGAAATTACTAAATGTGACATTGCTTATTTGCATGTAGGTAACGTGAGGAGGAAATCAGATGCTAAGAAGAATATTCCTTTGACAAGGCCTTCAAATCCTTCACAACCTTCAAAGCCTTCAAACAAGAAAGAAAATGCAGAAAAAGAAGCATCGCCAAGTAAAGTAATTGTTGAGCCTTCAAAAATTGCTACTAGAAAATGAAATGTAGATACTTCTAAAGCTTCCCTAGTAAAGGAAATGCTGAGATTTCTAATTGTGATAGGAGAAAAAAGAACAAAGAGCCATCAAAGTCTATAAGTAAAAAAAGAACAAGATCAAAGTCTAGATTAGTTGACGAGGACATACATGTTAGTGAAAAATCTATTTCAAGGAGGTTAGCATTAGAGGGTGTTGATGAGGAGGAGGAAGAAGACTTGGACATAAATGCAACACAAACTCAATCGGAAGAACATGTTTCTGAAAAAACAATTGTTGAATAAGAAAAGGACAGTGATGGTGAAGCTTTAGGTGTGAAGGATGATTAAAATGGTGATGACGATGCTCATGAGGTTGATAAAGATGTTGAAAAAGTAAACGACAAATATGTAGCAAAAGAACAATATGTAGCAGAAGAAGAAGAAGAAGAAGATGATGAATAAGATGGCGATGATGATGATGAACAACTTGAAGATGGTGAAGATGGACTGGAAAGTGAAACACATGTAGCAGTTGAAGGTGACCAGGAAACTCTGTCAATTCTTGTGTTTTTAAGGGCGATCGACACATCCAAATACAAGTTCAGGACTTTTCTATGAAAGCATTGACGTTTCCCGGCCATGATAAGTGTGAGGTGTAGGATCATTGTATTCCATGAGTTCAAGTATAAACTTAGAACAATCAAATTGATAGAAAAGTTTAATAGTAGTTCTTTTGGCCAGTTTGCAAAACTTTCTGAGCACTGGACACAGTTCAATGGACACAACTTGTTCATCCCCTGTTGATTCGATGAATTTATTATGCGAAGAAGCGTGAGTTGTGATTTTTAGTTTGAGACAAGCCTGATCACTTTGGATTGAATGAATTTGATATGATGACTGGATTGAACTGTGGTGCCAAACCCAGTAAAGAAGCTATGAATAAAGTGGTGGATGATGGTCAAGCATTCTGCGACAAAGTTTGTCAGTCTAGCAGGAAAGGAGTGGATGCAGAGCTGCTTTTGAAAGAGTTGAAGTCCAAGAGGTTTGAAACATTCTAGAGATTTAAGATTTCATTGGTGTGGTATGTTCATTCAGTCTTGCTTGCAAGGGATAACATAGTGCGTGTCGATAAAAAGTGGATTTGTATGGCTAACAATATGGAAATTTTCATGAAATATCTATGGGTAAAGGAGTTCTTTGAGATTACAATTGAGTACTTGAAAAAGGACATGTTGCCAATGCACAAATCATCTGTGACCAAGAGGAAGAAAAATTATATCTCTCGTAAAAAATCCAAATCGTTTAGTTATGCCATGTACGACTTCCCATGGGCATTCATGAGAAATATTAAAAAAATATCCTCTCAAAATTATTTGTAGTTGCGTACTATTATTTTATATAGTGTAGACAAAAATTAATACTTTTGGTTCATGAAAAAATGTCATGCCTACGAAGCAACATTGATATTTGGTCGTAGTGCCGAGAAATCAAATATCGTACTGACGCTGCCAAGGATGTTGAGATGGCACAGTAAGAAAGTGGCATCTCACCCTGATTGGGATCCATTTAAGCAGAGAGTTAATGACCCTAGTGTGGTAAGATAGGGAGTGCAATAACACTGCACCAGTAGATTATAATCAACCAAAGTAGGAGATTATCATAGACCCGTGTCTATTGTTTTGTATTGCTTGTCTAATGACTTCTATCTATGCTATATTTCAGGAGGTACACCCTTATCTTATTGCTACTCTACGTGAGGTGGATATGGAGTAGATGGAGAATTTGGTACCATACGACGATGAGGTAGCATATTCTATAATAAAACAACAAGCGGGTGATTTAGAATGGGTGATTGCCATTAAAAAGGCACCTGGTGTAGTGAGCTTGGAGACTAATGATGAAGCTGACATTGCTGATGATGATCCTCTGGGTGGGATTGTTCCTAGTTCACCACTAGTTGGTATTTTTCTGATATCGGTAGAGGAAGACCATGCAGGATGTGCAATGCTCAGCCAAGTGATACAGACGTGCGCGAAGAGTTGAAGGTTATGAATGAGAAATTGGATAAGGTTTTGAAGATCCTTGGGGATATGCAATATCAGAATGAGATCCCTTCTAAAGTAGTTGAGTCACTTTGGTAAAGAGTTACAAAACTGCAAAACAGATTGAGTAATGCTCCAATTTTTACAAGCAAGATGAGGAAGTTGAAATAGAGTAAGAAGAATAAACCAAAGATAGACGTACTCAAACCAGTTTTGGAGGAATATAAGAAACTATTATGTGAATGGTTTGACAAGAAAGAGAAGTTTCCCTAAAACTTCTTGACTGACAGCTATAGTTGGAGCTTTTTCGAGTAATTGTGCGGTGCTAACCTGTTTGTTTTAATTTTTGTAAGTCCCTTAATCACTGCATGTATTTCTTTTTCTTTTTAATATCTCCATATTTAACGTACAATTTTTTATAATGTTTAGCACATGGAAGAACTTTTGGAGCTGATGTGTGTACGAAACATAAAACTTCACGCCTTTATGCCTGTAGTCATGTTGTTATGGATGTTGCATTATACAAAAATATGTGCACTCCATAGGATAAGATCAAAGAGGCTGCCAATAAAGAGGGAAATGATTTTGAATTTTGTGAGATAGTTGATGTTTGTCAAGACTTGTGCCTTACACCCTTGATCTATATCCTCAAGGAAGTATGCTAAAGTCTGGGGTTGTGGAGCGGTGCAAGGCTAAATTGTTGTACTGTGTGTGGCAAATTGATAAAAAATATTTTGTGCCTATTGTTTTTCACTTGGCAGAGGGTTTGATTCGAATTTACTATAGCAATGTCAGTTTGTATGATGGTGGTAAACTAGAAGAACTGGTATAATCCCTCGCACTCATGATGCCTAGGATTTTGATGAAACTGGCCAGTTTTCAGACTTAGGCCAAGATATGCTTACAAAGAAATGGTCCTGGGAGCGTATTATGGATATGCGAGCTATTCAGCAAAGGTAAATTAAATGTGTCATCCATTATGTTTTACTCATTCTTTTGGTTTCTTTAATAATCAATTGTGTCTTTGATTATTGTAGTGAAAGGAGTGGAGCATATGCAGTGAAGGTTATTGACTTCCTGCTAACTAATACACCATTGGATCAGCTTAATGACAAGCGAATGGAATTGTTCAGGAAAAAGTTTGCAGTTGATATCTTCAGGGGAAGGATGAACCCTTCTTAGTTCTATAATTGAAATTTCAAGTAATGTTGGTCATGGGACAAATTCATTTTGGGTGAACTTGTAATTATTTATGATATTTAGATCTACCTCTATGTAATGAAACTATCTTGTTGTTTATTAATTGTTGATGCTGTAATTTTTGTTTCTTTACTACCTCCTTATGTATTACAACATGCAGCTACTTGGTTGTATAATAGACAATGTGTCTAGTAATAAACTAGCTACTTGGTTGCGTAGTGGACAATGTGTCTAGTACTAATAACTTGATCAAAATAACATTGCATCAGGCATAACCCAAAGGTTGCGTAATAGACATTGGGTCCATCAATAAACTAGCTACTTGGTTGCGTAATAAACTCAAGATCGCGTTTAATAACTTCAAAAAATTTAACATTACATCAATATAACATTACATGATCCAAAATACTTCCAACAAAATAAACTTACGGTAATTAAAGTATTCCTAAAACCACAAACCAATGTTCTCCTTCTCACTTCATCATCCAAGTTGCCACAAATTCGACAACGACGCATAAGAGCATTACTCACTTATTGAGCCTCATTTCATTCTTCTTAACCATCTCTCCAAGTGTACAATTTACAGGAATATGCCCTCCCTCCAGTTCAGTCCCTCCATCATCATCATCTTCCTCATGAACATCCATTGCTAATATATTTTCAAGTTCAGCCACCTTCATCTGCAGAACAATCTTTTCATGCATAAGAGCATTCTTTTCACACTTCAAACTACATATAAGGTCAACAATCCTTGGATCTAGTAGATCATCGTCCCATTCCCAAAGTTGACATCTTTTACTCTATCGGATCAAATGGAAAAAATAATTTATTTGTAAAATTAAATCCCTAAAATAAAAAAGAGGTGAATTTGTGGAATTCAACTTATCTTAGTTTGGAAAATTTTGAGAAATGTTGACCAGCATTCACCGGAGTTGTATCTGTAAATTGACTGGCAGCCACGCTGCAGTGACAATTCTTTCTCGACCCAAATGATGCACCTCGACCCTTGACCCTTTTTTCTTCAATTGTTTGAGTAATATTTTCGGAATAAAAAATTGGGGTTGAAATGTGATCTTTTTTGTTTTGAGATGCCAGGTGAAATGGTAATTTAAAATGGGTCAAATGGGTTAATTTGAGCGGGTCAAAAAGATATGGTTGAAATGTGATCAATTTTATTTTGATCACATGGCCGGTCGAATGAATAATTATAAATGGCTCAAATGGATAATTTCAGCGGGTAAAAAAATATATGATTTGGGATAGACCGTGGACATATTTTAATTTACTAAACAACACGAGTTATCTTCCATCAACCATTAGTCACCGATAAACTTCTTTAATAGTTTATAAACCTTACCCCCAACCCTGTACATTCAGCATAAATCAATAGACTTTTTTAATGGGTGAGTGCTAACTTGGTTTCGTCCTCAACTCTTATTGCGGTCGAGGGTAAACTAATGATCGAGAATTCCCTAAAATAAAGATTACACCATGTTCGACCTTAATTTTATTGATTTTATAGCATTTAAACATCTTAAACATAATGTAACATTTAAAGTTATTATACATGGTGGTGTATTTCATACCATTAAGAGTTGGTCATTCTAGAACATGTAACAACTCAAGAAGCAAGACCTCTAAATATAAGAGTTTTGTCTAGTGAACTGTTGTCAACAAGTAAGGCCTCTAAGTATGAATATTGTATATTATTGGGTCGTAATATCAACATGTGTTGATATTAAGCAATGTTATGATCGATTATAATAGGTAATTAGTCTTCAAATTTTTGACGACCTGGTCGGTTGTTCTGAGAGTTAGTGCCCCGATCCCCTAATAACTGCTTTCCACACTTTTATATCTGCTTATGGGACTTGTCGTAATGATTAGTTGCGAAATCCGGAGAGTTTTTGGACACATAGCCCCTACATATAAGTTTAAGCTTTAGAAATCAAACCGTAGTTGGAAATATGTGAAAACGGATCCGGAATGGAATTCCGTGGACTCTGTTAGCTACGTTGGGGTGATTTAGGGGTTAGGAGTGTGTTCGGAATGTATTCTCGAGGTCTGTAGTAGGTTTAGGCTTGAATTAGCGAAAGTTAGAATTTTGGCGATTTCGGCCATAAGTAAGATTTTGACAAAAATCTGCAAAAATATCAGCTTTCAGATTTGAGATGGGCCTTTGCTATTAACATATCATTCCTGGTAATATGCACCCAAAGTTTTGACAACGCGTTAGGATGACGACTTCATATGTGTTGTACCCTGCATGTGTGCTCGCCATGGTACTTGATAATATAAAACCCATCAGAACTCTCATACTTTAAAGCGCATAACTTTCACAGGCAACTCACATCTCGGCATGCCATTGAAATTAATTTACTACTAATCCTTCATATATGAAACATAAAATGCATTTTCACATAAATCTCAACTGTTTCATTAGATCCAATTTGTTGTCAAAACATTTCCCAAGGAAAAAATTATACTATCAGGGTGGATATGTTGTGTAGCTAACGAGTCCACCAAGTCGTCATCTCCAACTGCCCGACGGACAATATATGGGAGCTCTTCCGCTCCATCTTCATCTTTCGTACCATACAAGTTCATTTCATTGTCACCAAAATCATGCAAGTCATCACTAAATCCACTAAAGCTCTCTTTCATCATTCTTTCCTCCGCTACTTCTAAAACTGGTAGCTGTATTGGTGGCGGTGGTGCAGCTGCGACATTTGATCCTTGATGAAACCTTTCAAGAGAAACTCTAGCCTCTTCTTCAGACTCATTTTTAGCCATAAATATCTTCAAACAAGGCCTCATACCATCAATTGTAACATCAAGGAGGTACGATTGCAAATCATTGTCATTCTTAATGAAGGAAGGAAGAATCTTGTACCTCTTCGGTGCAGAGCTAAGCATATATGTAATATTCAAATTTATCGGAGAACATGTTAGTTTTCCACGTTTAATGATGACATTAACAAATTCGTCAAATGTATAATTGCTAGGTATATGGATAGGTACTCTAACCTTTGTATAAGACTTTCGAATTCCAACTAGTTGTCCCCTCAACCCATTCACCAAAATATAGACCGTATACTAATATATAACCTCCTATCAATCTATTGTGAATCAATGGTCTCTAACAATGGTCTATTATACACTAGTGGTCGAGCACTGTGCAAAAAATATTTGCAAAAAAAACAAATTAACAATGACGAAGATGATGAGATGAAAACACTTACCATATGAAGGAGGTGCAAGTTATACCACCTGAAATAATCAATCCAATGTACCACCAATTTCTTCCCCAAATTCGACAGATCCAAAAATCCCCCAATTTGTTGATTTCATCAAAGTAAATGATAAATCAAATGAATGAAGCTTTTAGAGGAATTGGAAAGAAGGGATATGACCTCTGTGTGTTGAATGCAAGAAAAACAAGCTGCAATGGAGGAATCAACCTTAGAAAATGGGGATTGGGGCGGAATATGAGGCGGGAAGGAATGTGATTTCCTTTTTATTTATTTAAAAATTCTGGTAATATTACATTTATATAGGTTGGGGACAAAGTGTAATAACTAAAACTTTAGGGATAAAGACCCCCTTCACTTTATAATATCACTTAACTATTAATTAAGCATGAAGGTCAATCTTACAATAATTAAAACCTCAAGGTCACTTCGCCAATTCAAGTTTGAAAAGAGGCCGCTTCGTCAACTATCCCAAGTTACAAATTTGGCTTGTTGATGTGTGTGTGTGTGTGTGTGTGTATATATATATGTGTGTGTGAACCAATCTCCGTTTCAATTTATGTGAACTTATTTGGCTGGGTACGGAGTTTAAGAAAAGGGAGAAGACTTTTGAACTTGTGGTGTAAAATGAGGCACATATATTTTGTGTGTCTATAAATCATTGCATAAAGTTAAATTGTTTCCATATAAGGAAATGGGTCATTCTTTTTGGCACAGATCGAAAAGGAAATAAGTTCACATAAATTGAAACAAAAGGAGTGTGTGTATATATATATATATATATATATATATATATATACATATATATATATATATATATATATATATATATTATACACTAGTTTTTGAATCAATTGTTACAAACTTTAAAATGTCCAAAAATATCTAAATAATTTGTTAAAAGTTCTATAAAATGGATGTAGCTTTTGGAAGTCAAATGTATTCAAATACTTATTTTTTCTTTTTCCCACTGAAACTAATTTCGATATGTAAGAATTACAGTGCCCTAAATCCTACCAAATGATAGCTGGTTTATAAGGATTTGAATTATGCTCTTCTACTTGTTTTTTATTCTTGTACTTATATATCATTGAAACTTAGATTCAAATGATAATAATTGACTTATGGAATAATTTAACAGTTAACCGTGCATTGTAGGTACTACCGTTCACCCTACTATCATTCACCCTCTTTACTTCGATTATTTATTTCTATAATCTAAGATTTCTCTTTATGAAATAAGTTAATTACAATATATTTGATTGTGATGACCCAAAAGTTCATCCCTTGTTTTATAAGTCAAAATTGTGTTCCGAGGACTTAAACCTCCTTTAATCGCACTTCGTTTTGCGTGTGCATCTCGGGCATATATCCGAGAAGCTTCTATGTGAAAAACTGATAAAAATGCTTAATTGTCCTTAATATTGAATTTAAGTTGACTTCGGTCAGCATTTTGGGTAAACGGACCCGAACCCGGACCCGTGATTCGACGGTCCCGAAGGGTTCGTAGGAAAATATGGGACTTGGGCGTATGCTCGGAATCGAATTTCGAGGTCCCAAACCCGAGAAATGAATTTTTGAAAGAAATTGATTTACTGAAAATATAAGAGTTTTTGGAAATTTGGTTATATTTGAAATTTATGATATCGGGCCCGTATTTTAGTTCTGGAGCCTGATACTGGTTCAATATGATGTTTGAGTTGTGTCTGTAAAATTTGGTAAGAAACAGAGGTCATTTGACATGATTCAGACTTGTAGTTGTAAAATTTGATACTTTGGAAGTTTTGGAATTTTTCTTGGATTTTAATACTAAATATGTTGTTTAAGATGTTAATTTAGCGATTTGACCGCACAAGTAAGTCCGTAGGATTTTTTTTAGGCTGTATACATGTTTGATTTGGAGCCCCGAGGGCTCGGGTGAGTTTCAGGTAGGTTCCGGGGTGTTTAGAGTTGAAGAACCACTGCTGGTGCACCGGTTCTGGTGTGCCCGCACCTGCGAGCCTTGGGCCGCAGGTGCGAGACCGCAGGTGCGGTCCAGCCCCAGCCAGCCCAATTTCGCAGGTGTGACACAATCTTCGCAGAAGCGGTTCCGCAGGTGCGGATGCACCTCCGCAGGTGCGGCCCTCAGCGGCCTAGCCTATTTCCGTAGGTGCGGTGGTTTTTTCGCACCTGCGAAAACGCAGGTGCGACCAGGCACCGCAGGTGCGAGGGTCGGGCAGTGTTTAATTTAGATGTTTCACCCGATTTCATTTTCATTTCTTCACCAAAATAGGAGACCAAAGGCGATTTTCTCAAGAGAGTTTCTTCCCAAATCATAGGTAGAAAATTGGGGATTTGGGTAGAGTTAGGGCTTTTTGAATAATTGAAATTTAGACCTTATTTTGAGATCGGATTTCGAAACTAATTATATATTTGGGTGAATGTGTGATTGGGTTTTGGTCCGAACCTCGTGTTTTGACCAAGCGGGCCCAGGGTCGATTTTTGATTTTTTGGGAAGAATGATGTAAACCTATAATTAAGCATTGGGATGGAATTGTTTGGCATTTATTGATGTTATTGAGTTGAATATGTCTAGATATATGTGAATTGGAGTCAAATTCAAAAGGGAAAGCGGTAATCGAGGCTTGAGTTTGGTCGTGGAATTTGAGGTAAGTGTTTGGCTTAATCTTAGCTTGAGGGAATAAGTGTTGTGTCCTATTTGCTATGTGTAAGTATCGTGTTCAACGTATAGGTGAAGTGACGAGTACCTATACGTTGGTGTCAAGCATGCTCGTGAGTCGAATATTGTGGTCTATGTGATTTTTCGTTAAGTAATACTTAAGTTTCACTTTATTATTATCCATGTTGGTGGAAACTCCTTGATATTGAATAATGTTGAGTATTAGTTTCAGTCAAAGATTTTTATGTGAAGTTATGCACTAAGTGAAATTGGATATAGTTGTTGACTCCCTTGCCAGGATGGTATTAATTCTACTGTTGTCTCCCTTGCCGGGAGGTTATGGTTTATTTCTGTGTACTTTGTTATTTGTTCCTTGTTGGATTGCTATCATTTGATGTGTTTGGGTGAGGAAGAGTGTAAAAGCACGAAGGGTGATGTCGTGCGTGAGATTTTGAGTGAATGATAATGCACGAAGGGTGATGCCGTGCCGATATTGTGATTGTAAAAGCACGAAGAGTGATGCCGTGCCGATATTGTGATTGTAAAAGCACGAAGAGTGATGCCGTGCCATGATATGAGAGATAATGCACGAAGGATTACCGTGACATGATATTGTGAAGTAAAAGCACGAAGGGTGATGTCGTGCACTTGTTTTCACATTATTATTCTGTTGCTTCAATTGATATCTAAATTGTGTCTTACCTCGTTACTTTCATAAATTGACATTTCCTCCCCTCAACATGTTTTCCCTTTTCCCTTATGCTTAACTGTCTATTTCTCGTTGTATTATTTTTCTTCGTACACTGTTAAACTGCACAGGTTGACTTTGTTGTCGTGTCCTAGCCTCGTCACTACTTCGCCGAGGTTAGACTCGCAACTTACTCAGTACATGGGGTAGGTTGTAATGATGTTACACTCTGCACTTTTGTGCAGATCCTGGTGTAGGACCCTACAGACCATAGATCGAGGTTGCTGCCTTCAGCCTGGTGGAGACCCCGAGGTAGTCCGCAGGCCTTGGCGTTTTTTCCTACTTCTTTTCTTGTATTATGTTCTAGTTACTTCAAAAACAGATGTACTTATTTCATTCAGACCGTTATGTGTATTATTCATAGACAGTTCGTGAGTTTGTGACTCCAAAGTTTTGGGATTGGTTTTTGTGAAAGTTCGTAAAGGCATACATTGAGCTTATATACCATGCTCCATTCTGTACTTCTATCTATGTTAGTATTTTCTTTCGCATACTATTTGGTAATAATAAAGGAATAAGATAAATTGAATATTTACGTTGGCTTGCCTAGCGGGTTCAACGTTAGGCACCATCACGATCTCGATGGTGGAAAATTCGGGTCGTGACATTGATTTACGTAGTAGCCTTTCACATAACCCATGACTTCTTAACGATAAATGTAAATAGAAGAGGAAGTAAAGAAGTTAAGTCTACTACTACTGGGCTTGGTAATTAGTCTAACACTTGAATAATACATCAAAAGGAAAATAATAAACTTACCGTTATTTTTCACCGAAAATCAATAAGGATAATATAGTAGCCAGACTTTTCATAACAAAAGATAGCCATTTCATGATAAAGACTATGAAAATATTGTATAAATACACGAACAATTGTAAAATTTGCGCGAGACTCGTAAAACTAATAGGAAAAGGAAAAATATTACCTCATTTGTAAATTATAGATTGGTATTATGTGTTATAGATAATTCGCAGGTATGCCAAATGAAAATAACAAATGGTTAATGATCATTTTTCAAATTGACAAATGGTCTCACAGTAAGAAGAATTGCTTAATTGATTTCATTGTCCAATTTTATAAAGTGAATGAAAGAAGGAGAGAAGGCTGAAATGAATCAATAATAATTGTTGGAAGCTCAAAGGAGTAAATATTGAATGGACATTCTAAAGGTTGAGATAGTATACACATTTGCAATAAAGTATCCAAAGATGAATGGAATACTTAGGAATTGAATATACTACATTAAGTACAAATTTATTATTTATTAGAAGGCGACTTCACTTTTTTGTACAAAAATATTATTGAAGTAGTGTTTATATAATTAATGAGTAAAATAGTCCTTCAATTTTTATGGACTTTTTGGTAATTCAATTTTGATATTTAGAACTTCTTATTTTTACGATGATATGGTACGATATGATATGATAGTGTACAATATGGGCTAACATTTTTTAGAGCGGCTATAACATTTAATTTTTCCACAGCTTCGTTCCTTAACACAATCACTTGCGAAGGTCAATGTAGAAAAAGCGAAGGTAAGACTTTTTTTGTAGACCAGTCTATACCAGAAGAGTACTTCGTTTAACTTTATAGAATATTAGTACTAGTAATAAACAGACTACATTAATTAAATTTAAAATTCTGACATCATCATCACCATCTCCATTCGCAATCTCCATCTCCATCTCCATTTTCAATTCTCCAGCTCTGCTCCGCTCTGGAGCTCTCCTCTTTCCCCCACCCCCACACCCACCCTACCCATCACCCCACCCAACATAGTCGTTTCAGTCACTCTTAATTGATGCAATTTAAGTCTCCTACTGTTTCTTAGATCCGAATAAATTTACAAATCCCTCTTCGGTACTCTCTCTTCTCTTACAAAAGCAAAACTACTGATAATTTAGATTCATATTTTGAGCTATTTTTAGTCTGCCTGTCTTATTATTTGATGCGATTTATTTTTGGTGATTTTGTAGTGTTAAGTATTGAGATGGGAAAATTTGATCTACTGCCGATTCCTAAGGACAAATCGGTGAGTTTAACTCTTTCTTTTTCTCCTTAATTTTTCCTATTTATTACCTTTTTTACAGCTGGGTTTTGGCCTTTTGGGGATATTTGATTAATTTCACTAAATATTTTTACTCTTTATGACCTGCCTTGCCTCTTTACTTTTTTGCTTTCCTTAATTAGCTTATAATCTTTTTTTTGGTAACTTGTAATGAAAGTTGGAGGCTTAGAGTTCATTGGGGGTACTTCTTTGATCATATGTTCTGAAAAGATAAAACACTGGGTAGTTTCTTCCCATCGGCTTAAGCCTTGGTGGGCAGAGTTACCCGGTACTTATGCTGGTGAGCGATACCCGATAGAATTATCGAGGTGCACCCAAGCTTGTCGGACACCGCAATCATAACATAAAAAAAGCTCATATGGGGTTTTTCTTTTTCCTTGTTTGAGTCTTGGGTTATTTCTGTAGCATTTCTTTGATCATATGCTCTGAAAAGAAATAATTGATGTGTGCCCTAGCTGGCTCAGACACCACCGCCATAAAAAAGGGACAACTTATATGGGTTCTTTCTTTTCTCTTATTTGAATCTTGGGGTATTTCTGTACCATTTCTTTGATCATATGATCTGTCGTACAATCTTGCTATTTGATAACTTTTGATGAAAGTTATAGTAATTGTGTTTTGATCTGTTATTTTAATCTTGCGTTTTTTCTGAAGCATTTATTTTGAATAGGCTCTGTGATAAGTAGCATGTGTCTTCCTATTTCCGTAACTTGTAGTGTTAAATATATAGTAATTGGGTTTTATCTCTTATTAAAATCTTGGGTTATATCTGTAGCATTTGTTTGATCATATGCTTCGTGGTAATTGCAGTACTTAAGGGAGGAACTTGCTAGGGTAGACGAGAACTGGGCTGCTGCTCGGTTTGATTCACTGCCTCATGTTGTTCGTATATTGACCTCGAAAGATCGTGAAGGTGATGTCCAGGTCTTAAAGGAGCAGAGTGAAATTATTGAGGAGGTTGTAGATGAAGTAGTGCATGCCTACCATGGTGGCTTCAATAAAGCTATTCAAAATTATTCTCAGGTGTCTTGTTACATCGTCTCTTGTTTATTTGTTTCATTTTGAGGAAGTAGTGAATTTCCTAGATATGCAAATTTCTAGTTTCAAGCAAATATTTATGTAAGCGTACTATCCAAAAAAGAGATATTCATACTGAATGAGATTCTGATTTTTTGCTTTTTCTTTCATGGATGCGATATTATCCTCTATCAAGTTGGTAGTCAGTAAATACTGAACTTATGGTCCACAGTGGTTGCAGATATTTTAATTAGCAGAGTACTGAATTACAATGAAGTAGATCGTAGATCATGCTCTTTGATGTCTCCACCATGTTCAGAAGTTATTAATTGATATTCTCAATATATAGTAAGAAATTAGTGCTATATGAAAGAAGTAATCTCCTTTGCATGTGCATTGAGGAATTAAAAAAGATATGAACAGAAAGAAAGCTCACTAGTGCAGATACATAAGATCCTGTCATCTTTACTTTCCTCATTTTTATGGTGATCACAATGACATGTATAGATAATGGAATTAATGTTGTTGAATAGGACTCCTACCTAGTGCATGAATCCTGCATATAGAGTTTCTTTTATCTTTTCCTTTTTGTCAGTAGAAGTTACTCTTGTATCTAGAAAATCTTAATGAAGAAAAAAACTGAACCAATGAGTTTGACATCAGCCCTTACTTTGGGCCCAAAAAAGGAAAGAAAAATAAGAACGCACTAACCAAAAATCTTGTTTTCTATGATTAGATAGTAATTTATCCGTTTTAAAATAGCATTTATTGATATATGAAAGCAGAGATACTTGTGTGTACAAGAAGTGCAGAATCCTGGAGTGTCCCAAAAAAATTATAACCAAAAAGCTTATAATAGATTGAATTCATAATATAAACTAACCTAATAATGTCGCTGTTGATTTCACAGTTTATGAAATCAATCGAATTTATGTGTTAGGTCTTTGTAAAAGGGGCAAATATTTAAAGGTCTTATTAAAGTTATTCTCTATAGTAATAACGTGAAATGAAAAATGACTTGTATAGGGTGAAGTTGATGTTACTTCTGAAGTAAGCTCAGAAGAGGGCTTCTTTCAGCAGCCTGAAACATGAGTTTATGTATGTAATTACTGTTAAGCAATCGCTGAAGTCTAGTTTTATGCTTCTCTTTTGCCTTTTCTTTTATATCAACAGTTATTCATCTTATTCTATTCTGCTTTTACCTTCAGATTTTGCGGTTATTCAGTGAATCTACCCAAAGTATTGGTGTTTTAAAAGGTGACTTGGCGGAGGCTAAGAAGCTTCTTGGTGCCAGAAACAAGCAGTTGCATCAGTTGTGGTATCGCTCTGTTACATTGCGACATATTATCTCCTTGTTAGATCAAATAGAAGGCATAGCTAAGGTCAGTTGTCTTTATGCTTTATTTTTTTTTATTAGTGCTGTTGTTGCTATATTCTTGCTCCAGTCCCTGCTATATCTCTGATTAAATGCCGAGTTTAATTCAATACGTTCTGTCTATCTTAAGAATGGATAGGTGCATACTAGCAATGAAAAAATGTTTAAACTACTTGATGTACTGGTGATAGAGGTAGGATGATTAGAGTGGTTCCCTGTAGTTGGGATTGTTGCCCAGTTCCAGTTCTGTTTCTTTGCTTGTGTTGAGCTGTAAGGTTTACTTGGTAATAAAAAAATTTAGTTGCCAAAAAAATAATGTTTTAACTACTACTTACCAAGAAAAATGCTTAAACTACTTTGTTTGAAAGATAATTTAGCCTTGTATCTGTGCATCCACTTAGAAGTAGAAAGCTATATATATTTTCTGAAACTGGTAAGGATTTTATAAATGACAACAACCAAGCACTAAGACAGTGCTTGTGATTACACGTTATTGGGTCCCCCTATACAAAATCAAAAAGAAGGGATCCCATCTGTACAAAAGAAGAACCTAATCCTGTAGTAAATTGATGTAATCTAGCATGCTTTCTTCATCCTTTACATTTTGGATGTTGCACGAAAAGCCAAAAACCATAGACATCTGAAGTTGGATTTTACTTTGAATCAGTTGAAGGATTCAAAACATAGTTTTTCAAGGTCCTACTGAAGAGTAAATATAGTTTTTATTTGTCGATAAAGGAAACTACCAAATAGTTTGGTCCGTGACTCTGGCTCTCTGTGCTATAAATATGAAGCTATAATAGGACTTTTCAGCGCATCCAAGGGTGAGGCTCAGAGGTCGATGAAGCTGGAATAAGAACCATGGCAGACCAGGGTTTGAATCTCAGTGGAGGCAGAAAAAGTTGGATGATTTCCTCCCATCAACCTAAGTTTTTGTTGATAAAATTACCTGGTATCTGAATAGGTGCGAGGATGTAGCACCCAGTGGGATAGTCGAGTCGTGTGCAAGGTGACCTCTACATCACTTTTGTAAAAAAAGATAAAAAAGAAAATAGAAGAACCTCTCAGTAGGTAATTAACATGATTAAAATGGTCATATTGTTAAACTGTTCATGCTAGTATCCATGTAGTTCTGGATCAATGGTTTGATTGTAAAAGCATAGTGGAATATAATTGTCATGTGTTTTAATTGTTGTGTTCAAGTAATTAATCCCAGAGAAACAGTACAGTATGTATCTAAATACATCAATCATATAAAATTATTCCGAAAAGGGAAAAACCATTAAATACACAGAGGTCAGTGCTCGAGATTCTATATGCTAAGTAGCTCATTGCAGTTGGAAGTAGTGATACAATCTATCCTTTGTTTGGCACACGAATTCTTCAATGAAATTTCTCCCTTCCCATTTTATGTTTTTTGGATGAGTAGGGGGGACGCGTCTAGTATGTGGTTAACGACTGCGAATTGCATTAAGGTAGCTGCTACAGAGGTCTTAAAGGTCACGAAGGGCTCTCCTGGGGTCATAGAGGGAACTGGTGGTGGAATGGAGAGGTCCAAGGTAAAGCGGAAACTAAGAAAACTGCTTATCTAAAGCTAGTGGAGAGTACAAACGAGGAGGAAAAAAGGACTTATCGGGAGTGTTACAGAAAGGCAAAGAAAGAGGCAAAGTTAGCAGTTACGATGGCTAAAAATGCAGCGCTTACTCGTTTGTACGAGGAGCTCGGGGGCAAAGGCGAGGACAAGAAGTTGTACCGGTTGGCCAAGGTGAGGGAGAGGAAGGCTCGCGACTTAGACCAAGTCAAGTGCATCAAGGACGAGGATGGCAAAGTATTGATGGACGAGGCACTTTTTAGGAGAAGATGGCAGACATACTTCCATAAGCTGTTGAACGGGGAGGGGGATAGACGCATTGTGCTGGGTGAGTTGGAGCACTCCGAGAGTCGGCAGGATTTTGGGTACTGTAGGCGGATTACGGTAGAGGAGGTGGAAGAGGCGATGCGTAAGATGTGCAGGGGCAGAGCGACGGGGCCACGAAATCTCGGTGAAATTTTGGAAGAGCGCGGGGCGAGCAGGTTTGGAGTGGCCCACTGGGTTGTTTAATGTTATTTTTAAGACGAAGAAGATGCCCGAAGAATGGAGGTGGAGTACGATGGTTCCGCTTTACAATAACAAGGGTGATATCCAAAATTGTAACAATTATAGGGATATCAAACTGTTGAGTCACACTATGAAGATTTGGGAGAGGGTGGTGGAGGCCAGGGTGAGGAGGTGCGTGTCTATTTCCGAGAATCAGTTTGGATTCATGCCGGGGCGTTCGACTACGGAAGCGATTCATTTGGTAAGGAGATTAAAGTAGCAGTACAGGGAGAGGAAGAAGGACTTGCATATGGTGTTTATTGACCTTGAGAAAGCGTACGATAAAGTTCCGAGGGAGGTCCTGTGGAGGTGTTTGGAGGCTAGTGGCGTTTCGGTAGCGTACATTAGGGTGATTAAGGATATGTATGACGATGCTTAGACTCGGGTGAGGACTGTGGGTGGTGACTCAGAGCATTTCCCTGTGGTGATGGGGTTGCACCAGGGTCATCTCTTAGCCCATTTTTATTTATCTTAGCGATGGATGTACTGTCGCGACACATCCAAGGGGAGGTGCCTTGGTGCATGCTATTTGCCGATGATATAGTGTTGATTGACGAGACGCGAAGCGGAGTTAACGCGGGGTTGGAGGTTCGGAGACAGACCTTGGAGTCTAAAGGTTTCAAATTGAGTAGAACCAAAACAAAATACTTGGAGTGCAAATTCAGTGATGGGACCCATGAAGCAGACATAGAGGTAAAGCTTGATGCTCAAGTTATCCCCAAGAGAGCGAGTTTTAAGTATCTTGGGTCTATTATCCAAGGTAACGGGGAGATTGACGAAGATGTCGCACATCGCATCGGAGCGGGTTGGATGTAGTGGAGGCTCGCTTCCGGTGTTTTATGTGACAAGAATGTGCCGCCAGGACTTAAGGGTAAGTTTTATAGAGTGGGGGTTCGACCGACTATGCTGTATGGGGCTGAGTGTAGGCCAGTGAAGAACTCCCACGTGCAGAAGATGGAAGTAGCAGAGATGAGGATGTTGGATGGATGTGTGGGTGTACCAGGAGAGATAAGATCAAGAATGAAGTTATCCGAGACAGAGTAGGAGTAGCCTCCGTGGAGGACAAGATGCGGGAGTCGAGGCTGAGATGATTCTGACATGTTAAGAGAAGAAGCATTGATGCTCTTGTTAGGAGGTGTGAGAGGTTGGCCATGGCGAGTTTGAGAAGAGGTCGAGGTAAGCCTAAGAAGTACTGGGAGAGGTGCTTAGACAGGACATGGCGCTGATTTAGCTTATTGAGGACATGATTCTTGATAGGAGGGTGTGGAGGGCGAGGATTCTTAGTAGCACGCATGTCCCTTCATATTCTTAGATTTTTATTACGTTATGTGGTTTTGTTCGCCTCAGGTATTGTATTCTCTGTTGCTATTATTTGGTACTACTTATTCTTTATCTCTCCCTTTTTCTTTTTTCTTCCCTTTTTCTTCCTTTCTTGCTTTCCTCTTTTTCTTATTACCCTTCTTATTACCCTTCCTGAGCCGAGGGTCTATTGGAAACAGCCTCTCTACCTAGGTAGGGGTAAGGTCTGCGTACAAACTACCCTCCCCAGACCCCACCTGGTGGGAACATACTGGGTTTGTTGTTGTTGTTGTTGGTCTCTCGCCTTCTGCATTAAAGAAAGGTAATTTACATATTAATTTTTATTGACCTGATGCTTCTTATACCTGTAAGAAGATGTTTGACCAGAATTATATTCTCCTCCTAATCTGATAAAAGGAAAGGCTGGCTTTGGTATTGCTTAGCAGGTTAATTAGTAAAAAGATGAGGCCCTATGGAGATTGCTGATTGGTCTATATGAGCTTGACAGGACAGTTTAGGGGTGGTCTTTCTGTTCTGCAGTTTTACTGTATTCTATATTGTCATTAGGACTCATGAAGCCGAAAGGATTCTCTATTAGGAGTAGAAGGGTCAAGGGTGCCAGGTTGAGGATAAACTGTTGAACCATCCTTGTGGGGAGCAGCTCTCAGTCTCAATAATGAAAATATTTTATAAATTTTTTCAAGTCCATGACTAAATTTTTTCATCTGAGCACTTGCTCTTCCCAAAGTGGTATGAATTTTTCATCTTGGACTTGCCTTATATTTATATTATGCTCTTGGCTTTTCAAGTGTTTATGATGCTGCCACCCTCCCAGAGACTCCTGTACAAGCAATTTTAATCAAGAAGAGGCTGCACGTATTGATGATGCTATGCTGATTCTCAGATTCCTTCAGTGCTTTATTTTATCATTCATTGTCCGTCTTCATTCTTGTTGATGCATTACCTTGTCTTTTCTGCCACAGGTTCCTGCTCGTATTGAAAAACTGATTAATGAAAAGCAGTTCTACGCTGCCGTGCAGTTGCATGTTCAATCAGCTCTTATGCTTGAGCGAGAGGGCCTTCAAACGGTGGGCCAATTAAAACTTCATAGCTAATTCTACCTTCACACTTTCCTTGTAGCTGCTCGGAAAAAACCGTGGACACAATTTTAACACACTTTTTTTTGTCTGACGTGGATCAAATTTCTCTACTATGTTCATGATACCTAGTTTGAGATGTACGTTAAGACTGATTTTTGTTAAAAGAGGCAGTTTTTTGTTCTATAGGAATTGCATTGATATTACAAATGCTGCATCTCCTTTGGTCAACACTGCATAACCAATTTCAAGTTGATGAGCAAGTTTTTAGCACTAATCCCTTGTAGCATTGTTTGTTGGCAATCCTTGCTCAATGTTGAAAGGATGGCCCAGTGTACTTACTGTATATTGCTGGCGTCACACAGGTTGGTGCTTTACAAGATGTCAGATCTGAGTTGACAAAGCTACGAGGAGTTCTTTTCTATAAAGTTTTGGAGGATCTGCATGCCCATCTTTATAATAAGGGTGAATTCAGGTACATATTATTTTCCCCCGAGTCTATATAAACCTTCTGGTTTTTTGAGATTGTATACATGCCAAGTCTCTCATTTGTAGACATTATTCTTTTTGATCGATGAATCTGAAGTTTGATATCCATATCTTGCTGTCTTTATCCACTTAAAATATTGAAACTAGTCGGAATTTGGGGAAAGATAGAGAGCTCTCTAGGCTCTCCTAATCAAATTGAGAGTTCGCTTTGCCGGTCCATGAATATGCCGCACCCAGCAGTTCGAGGAGTTGGCCAGATACGGGTCGAAGCCCTGCCTCGAAAAAGTCAGGACTTTTNTTAACACAGGAAATCTAACTCATTCTAAGGCTGGCCTGCTTAAAGCTAGCTTTCTAACTCTTTGATTGATAAATAGAACTAGATCTTGACCTGACTTTCTCACACTAAGAGGAGATGCAGACTTTCTGGCTTGAAGACTAACTTGGGCTTTATCGAGCGGCTCTCTCTGTTGACGATAAAAGCGATGGTCCGGGCTGTCTGAAATAAGCGAGCTGACGACTACAAGGGAAGCAACTGACTGCAGTCCCTGAGCCACGGCAGTAAGCACTCCGCTCGTTCGTAAGCCCCTTTAGAGATAGGGGCGAGCCAGGAGCTTACTTCGAGTATTTATTCTTGAAAAGACCGCTATGCACCTTGACTTTTGGCTTTTCGTTCTTTCTCTGCAGCTGTTTAGCTATATTCGTCTCCTTTTCTTAGTCCCCATCAGGAAAGAAAGCTCTAGAGTTCAAGGCTTCCTTGATTGGTACTACTGGCTTTTTTGTTCTTGGAGATAATTGCATTTTGATTGAGTTAAGCTGAGGCTTCTTCTAGCAGTGCGACTTGATATTCTGTATGTTGACATAACTGGGTGGTTAACTAATTTCATTGTGCTTGGAATTAATGGAGCGCAGTTTTGGAGGCTATTCTTCTTGTACTTTGTTTATCCTTAACTTTCTGTTAAAGAGGAGCCACATGCTTTTGATTTTAGATGTTGCTGTATATTTGCTTAACATTGTCCTTCCTTTTGCAGCTCAACTCTCTTCAGTATCAGTGAAAGGGATGATGAAGTACCGACCACTGTTGCTGTACCATTGTCCATGAACAACTCACAGCCTCTCTCTCGAAGAACTAGGTTGCTAAAAGGTGAAAATCAGTTTGGTTCATTTGGACCCGGGGATGGATCTCACAGAACTAGCTCTATTGATGGCAGGTAAGACAAAATATTTAAGTGATGTGGTTCTGTTGGTAATATCATCCTAAATATTGCTGCAGATGACCACATGTAATCTAGACCTACCTCTTCCATTGATTTCATCTTTAAGTGAAACTTGACAGAATCCTCATTAAACGCCTTGCAGTGATAGTTTAACTTTATCAATCTCTTGGTAGAGTCTCCATCTATTCTTCTTCTGGTGCAAATGATAGCTGCTGAGTCACTTTCTTCTGCCTTATTTGCAGCTCTGTAGCAGAAGGTCATGATGAGGATGGTGAAGATACTGTGTCAGATGGCTATCCTACCTCTTTAAGGATTAATGGCACTGATGGTGCTTCGAAGGATGTCAAAATGGTTTCTCATCAAATTCCGACATGGCTTTCAGATTCTACACCAGATGAATTTGTTGTAAGAAAGTTGCCAAACCTAACTAATTTGGGGTTGTGGCATAGTTGACTGATTGATACAAAGTTGCCTTCTGCATGCTTGTCAATATCAAACTTCTGATATATAGTCATAAGAGTGCTAATGATTCCGGTATACTTCAAATGTAGGAAGCAATCAGGAAAACTGAAGCCCCGTTGCATGTGAAGTACTTGCAGACCATGGTGGAGTGCCTTTGCATGCTTGGGAAAGTTGCAGCAGCAGGAGCCATAATATGGTTAGTCCTCGTATTCATAATTTTGGGCCAATTGGAAGCAAAGCTCTCTTTGCTGGTCAGTTTAGACAGAGAAGCTCTTTTAAAACTTGAAAACGAACTGGCTAAGAGCCAATTCTCAATACGGCAAACCATGTCAACTGAAGGATGACATTCACGGTCTTAAGGCAGCCTTGCACTTTTGGCACCTATTAGCAAATAAATGTATTCCTGTTAATGCTTGAATACGATGCTAATGGAAGTTACCAGAACTATGATTCGAGACTATGATTTTATCTTTGTTCTAAATTATGATGATTTCACTTGTTTACTTTTCATGATTGAATTGGTTGACTCTTATATTTTTTCTTTCTGTAAAGAGGTTATCTTCTTCGTGTGGTATTTGAATATTTAGTCTTTGGCATTTCAACAGCCAAAGGTTGCGGCCTACAGTTCATGAGATAATCACAACAAAGATCAAAGCTCATGCAGAAAATGCTCCACGGCCTGGCATTGGCCAGGCTGCCCAAGCAGCCATTACTGGTCTTCACTATCTAAAAGGGCAGTTGGAGAGTTTTCAGTCATCAAAACAGAAGCATCAGAATGGGATATATCTCGCAGTGCTACTAGCAGTCAGCCCTGTTTCACCTGTCATGGCTCCTACAGGAACAGCACAGGCTGCTGCAAAGGAACTCCTTGATTCAATTCTCGATACTGTTGTTCATACATTTGGTAAGTGATAAGTCTTGAAAATTTCTTCATCAGTTTTGCTTCTTCGTTCCTTATTGATTTTGCTTCTAGTAATCTACATTCAGCTCCACAATCTCTTACTTTCGGTTTGTGATTGCAACTGGAACAATTTCCAGAGAACCATGTCATTGTTGGAGAACTTCTTGAGTCAAAGTGCTCGCAACAAGTTGACTTGAACACGCCTAAGTCCATGCCTACAGACATCAGTTGGAACCCTGATTCAGATGCTTCTCGTGACACTGGAGGCTATAGTATTGGCTTTTCATTGACTGTCTTACAGGTCAGCTTCTTCCATGTTAATCATTTGCATCCTGATGCCCAAGATCCCCCGAGTTTATTAGATTACAGATGTATGGTGTAGTAACAAATCGATGATGGATGATACAAATATATTCACTAATGTTATTTGTAAACAGAGTGAATGCCAACAACTCATATGTGAGATCCTGCGAGCTACTCCAGAAGCTGCATCCGCAGATGCTGCTGTTCAAACAGCAAGACTTGCAAGCAAGGCCCCTTCAAAGGATAAGAGGCAAGTTAACAGACTGCTTATCACTGGTCTTGTTCTTTTGTTTGGGGTATATACTATGTTGAGGGGAGGGACTGGTTGAAATCATGTGCATTCATTGAGTCAAATCCCGTTTTAACATATCTCTTGATGCTTGTAAGTTGTAAAAAAATTGGAAACGCCTTAGTGCTGGTTGTGGGTTTTTTTCTACCAATTGGGGCTCTCCCTTCACCACCCCCATGGGGATGGTCTACAGGNTGTATCTCTGGTTTATCTTAGCACAGTCTATATACTAAGGACTATAATTGTTAATAAAATACCTGGGGCCTTGTTCGGAAAAAGATATGGCCCGATTCTCTTAGTGGGGTAGAGTATGATGGAAGAGGCACTTCTTAGACAGAGATGACAGATTTACTTCCGTAAACTATTGGACGAGGATGGGGACAGAAGCATTGTGCTGGGTGATTTGGAGCACTCCAAGGGTCAGTGTGATTTTGGGTATTGTAGGGGTATTAAGGTTGAGAGGGCGTTGCGTAAGATGAGCAAAGGCAAAGCGACGGGGCCAGACGAAATCCCGACGAAATTTTTGAAGAACGCGGGCTAGGCAGGCTCGGAGGGGCTTACTGGGCTGTTCCATGTCATTTTTAGGACGAAGAAGATGCCGGGAGAATGGAGGTGGAGTACAATGATTCCGTTGTACAAGAACATGGATGATATCCAAAATTACAACAACTACAAGGATATAATGCTGCTGAGTCACACTATGAAAGTTTGTGAGAGAGTGGTGGAAGTCAAGGTGACGAGTGTGTCTACTTTCGAGAACCAGTTCGGATTCATGCCGGGGCGATCGACTACGTAAGCTATTCATCTGGTGAGGAAATTGGTGGAGCAGTATAGAGAGAGGAAGAAAGACTTGCATATGGTGTTCATTGACCTAGAAAAAACATACAATAAAATCCTGAGGGAGGTTCTGCGGAGATGTTTGGAGATTAGCGGTGTTCCAGTAGCGTACATTAGAGTAAAGATACGTACGATGTTGCTAGGACTTGGGTTGTGGACTACGGGAGGTGACTCGGAACACTTCCCAGTTGTGATGGGGTTACACCAGGGGTCGCACCAGGGGTCGACCCTTAGCCTAGTTCTCAGTGTTTGATAAAGCGATCACTTCGTCGCTTTAAGCGCGAAGCGACCAGGCATCGCTTTTCCCTGCCTGAAGCGACAACGACCATGTGAAGCGTGTACTTCAGTTGACGAAGCGACATAAGCGACGAAGCGATCGCTTCTGTTGAAAAAGCGCTGAGTGCCCTTTTTAAAAAAAAAAAAGTTTGGGTCTGCAAAACAAACCCCTAAGATCGCTTCTGTTAATCGCTCGACAAAACAAACCCTTCTCTCTTCTGCATCGACAAAACCTAGGGTTCCTGCTATTTTTTTCTTCTTCTCCTTTCTTCAATTGAAGAAGACTCGACCATTGCTGACCATTTCTCCGGTCCAGGTAATTTTCTTCTTCTCATTTTTTTCTTTCTTCTTGTTCCTATCCAGATTCTGCTATTTTTTTCTTTCTTTCTTCCTCCTCCTTCTTCTTTCTTTCTTCCTTCTTCTTCTTCCAAGTCTGACCAGTCGCTGGACTGCACAACGCTGGTTTGATTTCCCCCCCCCCCCCCCCCCNATTTAATAATTTTAATATGTATTTTAGTTTATAAAATCAATTATTATTTATATATGTTATATTTTTCAGTTTATTTGATTTTTTTTTGTGTATATTTCAGTATATAAAATTAATTATCATATATATGTAATATTTCAGTTCATTTGATTAATTTTATATGTATTTTATTTTAGAAAATTCATTATATATATATGTTATATTTTAGTTTATTCTTTTAATGTGTATTTCAGTTTATAAAATTAATTATTATATATATTATATGTATTTTCAGTTTATTTGATTATTTATAATTTTATATTGTGTCTTTGCAAGGTTTACATTATGTTTTTTAAGAATTGCGCTTCACTTTAATAAAGCGTGCGCTTCGCTTTTGAAGCGACGCGACCCCTTGTCGCTTTTTTGCGTTTTTCGCTCTTAAAAACACTGCTATTTCTATTTGCCTTTGCGATGGATATGCTAACACGACACATTCAAAGGGAGGTGCCATTGTGCATGTTATTGCCAATGACATAGTGCTGATTGACGAGACGTGAGGCGGGATTAATGCAAGGCTAGAGGTTTGGAGACACACCCTGGAGTCTAAAGGTTTCAAGTTGAGCAGGACTAAAACATAATACTTGGAGTGCAAATCTAGTAACAGGACTCATGTGGTGGACGTGGATGTGAAATTTGATATCAAGTCATTCCCAAGAGAAGTAGTTTCAAGTATCTCGGGTCTATAATCCAAGGTAATGGAGAGATTGACGAGGATGTCACACATCGTATTAGAGCGGGTGGATGAAATGGAGGCTCGCATCCAGTGTTTTATGTGATAAGAATGTGCCACCAAAGCTTAAGGGTAAGTTCTACAAAGCTTGGTTAGACCTACTTTGCTGTATGAGACTGAGTGTTGGCCTGTCAAGAACTCTCATGTTCAGAAGATGAAAGTAGCAGAAACAAGGATGCTGAGATGGATGTGTGGGCATACCAGGAGATATACGATTAGGAATGAAGTTATTCCACAAAGTGGGAGTGGACCCCTAGGAGGACAAAGATGCGGGAGTCGAGGCTGAGATGGTTCGGGCACGTAAAGAGAAGAAACACTGATGCTCCTATTAGGAGGTGTGAGATGTTGGTCATGGCGTGTCTGAGAAGAGGTAGGGGTAGGCCAAAAAAGTACCGGGGAGGTGATTAGGCAGGACATGGCATTGCTTCAGCTTACTAAGGACATGACCCTTGATAGGAGGGTGTGAAGATTGAGAATTACGGTAGAAAATTAGTAGGCTGTCGAAAGTTTTTCCGTCCATCACCAGTGGTATTAGTAGCACTCGTATTTTCATATTCTTAGAGCTCTATTTACACCATGTTGTTCACTTCTATTATCTTATTTTTCGGTTGTTACTGTTCGGTGCTACTTCTTCTTTTCCTCTTCCTTTTCTTCTTCTTCTTTGCACCATCAAGTGTTTTAATATTGTATCGCACCATCAAGCTGCTTTTCTCACTTTTTTAAGGGAGAAGCTCTTCGCCCTATGATTTTCACACAGTTGACATTGTTTGAATGTGATTGTTTTACATAAAGTCTAAAACCAAAACCAAGCCCGCAAGCCATCTGAAGTTTTGTGCCTAAGATTTGTTTAAATGGTATCGAATTGCAGAACAGATGGTTCACTTTGGGCATTCTGTAGTTTTCCAGTGGAAACTCATATTTCACTTATGCCCGCAGAAATACATCCAATTTTAGCTGGTGGCAGCATTGAGAAAAGAAGAAATGTGAAGTAATTGCTTTTTTGTTTGTGAGCTAATTGGTGAAAATGCTTTCCCTCTTGCAATAAGATAGAGTAGTGGACTGTTGTGGAACTTGGATCATTGATGTCATCATATATTGTTCTCAACATTTCGTTTTCCATGGAAAAAAGGAACTACTTCTTGTTCTTTTAGTTATCATATGTCAACTTTCTCTCTAGTGATCATGGACCATCTTTGATTCGAATTGGTTACAGGGATGGGTCAGAAGATGGTCTAACATTTGCATTTCGTTTCACAGATGCTACTATATCCATTTCAAATCAAGGTATGTCAGGAGGTTTGCCAAAACAACAAAGTTTATTAGCTTTAGATTCGTTTTGTTAGGCACTGTACATGTCTATTTTCTTATTGATCTTCCTACTAAAATAATGAGCAGGGTGAGAAAGCTTCTTATTGCACCTTCATCTCTTGTTTGGTTAGTTTAATGATTTGACTCCATAACAATTTTCACTCAGGGGTTGATCTCATTAGGCAAGGATGGAGTAAGAGAGGCTCCAATGTGCTCCAAGAAGGTTATGGTACAGCAGCTATTTTACCTGAGCAGGGAATTTATTTAGCAGCCTCGATATACCGGCCTGTTCTTCAGGTTTGATCTAATCCTAATGCTATAATCAGTCCAAGAGTACTGGAAAGTTCTGCGCTAATTTTACTCCAACATTCTGTGAACAGTTCACGGATAAAGTCGCTTCCATGCTGCCACAGAAATACTCGCAACTTGGGTAAGCTGGATTCTTTTGTACCTTATCTTGTTTGATTTATCATGTTTTCAATATTTGTTTGAAATGTATGGGTTATTGATGACAACTAACCTTCTTTTCACATTAACCCCACCTTGAAATGATTTGTCTACTAACCAGCAGAAGCACTTCCCCACCAAAGTAAATAGGAAATTAGGATTAATTTCATCCTGCTTTGTTAATTCTGCTGCTTTGGTATAGAGAAATCTATATTGCTAAAGAAACAGTTAATGATATAGCATATTTGTGTCTTGGTGTTTACTTTTCTCATTTCCATGTTGCGCTTATAGTGTAACAAAATGTCCCAGAGTTATGGAAGGCAATTTTGTCTCTGTATGTTATTTGGAAACTGCGTGATTTTCCTTCAAAAGTTTGATGCAGTTATTATATTCACCGAGGGCTGTTTGGTGTAGAAGCAAATTATACGAAGATTAGTAATGCATGTATTATGTAATACAAGGAGTAATAATGCAGGGATTGTAATGCAGGGATTGTAGTACTAGTTGTAATGTAGGAATTACTTATTATTGGATGTTTGGTTTAATTATATTAAAAAATAGTGTATAGTGTATATTTTAAAGTTTTTTTTTTTACAAAATAAAATATTATTGCTACATGAAGGGTTATTTTGTCGTTTAATAGTTTTAATCCATGTATTACTACCCCACTTGTGGGATTTTACTGGGTTATTGTTGTTGTAGTAGTAATCCATGTATTACTAATCCCGCGTTCGTATTCTACATTCTATCCCGCATAAAATAATATATAGATTCAGGTATAAGTTATGCGGGTATTATTTTTGAGGACAACCTGTTTCATAAACTGTTTAATTGCCCCTATACCAACATCAGTTGTTAATAGTCTCTGGCACCTCCCAGATTTTAAAGTTGTATGGGACTTTGCAGCACATGCCTGTGAAAAAGCTGCTCCTAAGGTGTTTGTAACAGGTTTTAGATGCTTATTAGCTTAATGCTAGTGGGTATCACATCTTCTACGTTTTGTTTAGGAACATTAAATGCACTCTCAACCATGTTATTTGTTCCAATAGAGGTTGCATCAGCAATAGTGCAAATCCAAGTTTCATTATAATCTGGCACTCTCCCTTAACTTTTACTTATAATTATTGCAGGAATGATGGACTTCTGGCATTTGTGGAGAACTTTGTGAAGGATCACTTCTTACCAGCAATGTTTGTTGATTATCGGAAAGCTGTACAGCAGGCAATATCAAGCAAGTCTCTTAACAGGCTACATTCTCTGCTAGCTAATGAGAGTTATTGAAGTTGCAAAACAATCGTCTGTTGTTAAAAATACAAATAGGAACTTTAATGGTAAAGAAGAAGAAGAAGAAAGCGTGCTCACATTAAATGGGAGAATAATCATAAAAGAATATTGCATTGCATGTTGTTATCAAAAAGAATATTGCTTGCATGATTGAGAAAGAGATTTGAAGATGTGGCATTGATGAGACAAGTTCCTAATTTCATTCTCTTTTTAAGCATCCAGCCAAATACCTTCAACGACACCTTTGATTGATTTTGTGACGAAGGTTTAATTTATGCGGATATTTGGGTTTGATCTCAAAAGTTCCCAGGCCACATCCACACATTACACTAGTGACGTATTTCCTTAGCATCGATAACCTTTCTTGTCTATTGCTGTTTTTTTCTCGATAGTGGAGTCTTGCATCTATCTGTCCACGTACGACATATGAACAAGTAGTATTACTAAATGATATGCGTAATTATGCATCAACAATACTAGCTCTTGGCCTGTGTATTGTTAAGTTCAAACTTTATCCTACGAACAACCAAAAGTACAATAAATGACAGATACTTGATACTTTTACTTATTAAACACCAAGAAGTTTGGCTGGGGCTTTGGTCTAGTGGTAAGTGCACAAAGCGTGATGTGTGGGTAAACTATGCCACAAACAAAAGCCTGGTATTTAAGTGGAGAAGGGTATAAGGGCAGGGCCCCATTATTCACTAAGTTTTGAACTGTGTGCTACCGTCTCTCTGGGATTTCTTGGTCATAGAAGAAACAGCTAGAGCAAATTTAGATGGAGTTTAAGGCGATGCTTAATATTCAACAATTTTCCTCAAATGTACTAGAAATATAAAATCTGCTTTGACATTGTTGAATTATGTAGATAGATACTATGAAGTTGTAAAACTTAAAGTTCTTTTGTAGGCCCAGCGGCATTTCGTCCACGCGCGCATGCTGTCACATCTTATACCCCATTGGTTGAGAAAGGTCGACCTATCCTGCAAGGACTTTTGGCAATAGATTTCTTAGCAAAAGAGGTACTATATGTTCATTGCTTTTTCTGATAAATCTTGGATATTTGTCATTTCGTTATTTTTGAGGAGTCAAATGCCTTAAAGTTAATCTGTTCTCTGCTGTTAGCATGTATGAGCGATGGTTAACATCATAAATTGTTGTATACAAGTGAAGACATCATTATTTTTGTCCTCTTATGATATTTTACGTTCACACAGGTGCTTGGGTGGGCACAAGCAATGCCAAAGTTTGCTGTTGCTCTTGTGAACTATGTTCAAACTTTTCTTGAAAGAACATATGAAAGATGTCGCACTTCATACATGGAGGTTTGAAAAATTCTTTCTCCTTTGGTGGTTTTTAAGGTGCTTGTATCACATATCTTGTATTGTTATTACTTGCCATCAGTAGTTATCACCACATGTCTTGTACTGTTATTCCTTGCTACCGGTACTCCTGTCATCTTCTCTTTTGCTTTCTTGGATTTAGTTTTCTAAATATCTTGTATGATTGTTATTTGCTATCAGTGCTTCCATCTTTTCTTAGCCAAGGGTCTATCGGAAACATTCTCTTTGCCCTTCTATGGTAGGGATAAGGCTACGTACATCCTACCCTCCCTAGTCCCCCCCACTTGTAGGATTACACTGGGCTGTTGTTGTTGTAGAGAGGTGCTAATCAATATTTCTTGTTCCGAAGAGGATCATCTATAGAATGGGAGGATCAGTTCTCTACTGTTCTTTAATCAGAATAACTCTATATATTCAGATGAGAAAAAATCTCTTTTCAAGATACAAGTAGAGTTTTACAGCTAATTTACTGCTAAACAAAAGTCTTCCAAACAAACAAACTAATCAGAGAGTTGCCTTATGAGCATACCCTTATTTCTTAGATCATCATGTTTATTATCTTTTTCCTCATAAAAGGTAAACTTTCACTTTCTGAGGCATAGTTAAAAGACGGAGTAGAGTAGAGAAGTAGAGTATTATTAGGTTGCCTCAATTTCCTCGTTCCATCTTTATTCACTTGACCATCCTATATCTTATTTATTCAGGCAGTTCTCGAGAAGCAAAGTTATATGCTCATTGGCAGACATGATATTGAAAATCTGATGCGACGCGATCCAGCCAGTACGTGTTTACCCTGTTCAATTGGTGAGCTAAATGCAGAAAATGGTGCTGCCAATGCTGAAAATTTGGAGGTTGAAATGGAAATCAGTGACACGTTATTGAATTTGCGGCCAATCAGACAGGTATCTTCTTGAGCAGGTTAATAGTTGATGATTCTTGGGCTGTTACAAGATGCACTGCATATTTTCCGTCTTTGTAGCACGTTTCTGTCATCAAACAGGTTTACCTCCATTTCGTGCTTATTGTCTACTAAATGACTCCGAAGAGTGTTACTTGATCAATGAACTCCAAGGAAAGCAATGGAATATTCACGGTAGAAATTTAACATTATTACTCATGTTTTAAAACAAATGCTGCTGGAAAATGCCTGTGTAAAAAAGCTTTAGATTAAATGGGAGATACTTACCGACACCGTAGCTACGTAGACAATAGCTAAAGAGGGCTAAGACTTGGTCCAGGATGATCAGTATCGGACCTATTAGAAATGCAATGCTTTTGTTCTAATTGGAAGTGAAGAAGAAGATGAATACTAATGTGAAAAGAGGTGGAATTATTACTTGCTGCATTACCCCATAAATGAGATAAATGTGAAAATAATGGAGCGATAGATGATAGCATAGAGCTGACATTGATTCAGAAAACTTGGCAAGTTAAATAAGTTGATTTAAATTTTCTCCGTGCAGTGTCAGAAGATTTTGAGATGATAAGCTAGTTTCGATTCCTTTTTGCAGGAAAACTTGATTCGTGATGATAACAAACTAATTTTACTGGCATCTTTAAGTGATTCATTGGAATATGTTGCTGATTCAATTGAAAGGCAAGTTCTTAAATCTTTTTGCAGTATTGTCCTTCGTTTTGAATGTTTACTTGAGTCTGGAGAACATAGAGTTTTTCATGTGTTCTCACATAGTTAGGGAGAGGACTGCCGCACAGACAAGCATTTATGAATAACTGCACTCATGACATAGATAGGTGAAATATGTCTGTTCATTTGGTTATGGTACACTAATTTAGTTGGAGCGCACAATAGATGCCTCATATTTGCCTATCATTTGTCATTACCAATCAGCAGTGACAACTCTTTGGCGTCTTACTTTGATACTCCTAACCGACATCTCATCTTTTCAAATTTATTTTTATGTTTTTAACAATTTGGACCCGTCCTTTTAGAGTTTTAATACTTAGAATGATCTATAATTTTAATTTGACTGCACGTCTTATTTGTGTAACAATAGGAAGGAGTTGTCTTACTGACAGGAAGAAAAAGGTTTTCTAGAGAAAAGGAAAAAGAAGGTTTTCTAGAGAAAAGGAAAAAGAAAAGTTGTCTTAAAAACATAGGCACATCTGAGATACTGGTACCCTTAAAATTGCTGCGTCTGCCTCCTCTTCCCCTGACAAGCTCTTTCCCCTCCCCAAAGATGTTGGCTAAATGCATTATTTTTCATTTAGAGGAAGCTTTGACATTGATTGTTGATTGAATATAATGAACTTTTCTGTTTGAATTGGAATACCTTTTTATTGCTAGTAAGCCTAGTTCTGATGCAAATTACAGGCTTGGGAAGATTTGCCCTAGCACATCAAATCAGGTAGAAGAAAATGAGAAGCAGAAAGCTCCAAAGCATTCTAGAACAAGCAGTACACCTCCTAAGGATTTGACATCTTTCGCTGAAGAATATAAGAAACTTGCAATTGATTGCCTCAAGGTTCTTCGTGTGGAGATGCAATTGGAGACTATTTTTCATCTGCAGGTTTGTGGCATGTGTGGTGAATTCCATTAATTTTGTGGAAGAGGTAATATTTACAACCAACAGTGTGAACAACTCTTTACAGGAAATGACGAGTAAGGAATACCTGGATGATCAAGATGCAGAGGAGCCGGATGATTATATAATTTCGTTAACTTCCCTGGTAAATATTTCTTCGGTCTTTGCTTATTATACTTTTCCTATCATTTCCTCGTAAAGATCTCTTTCCTTACCCTTTACAAAGTCTCCTTGTGGTAGTATTCGTATGTTGTGGTCTACTACATGATCTCTCTTTCTGTCTTCTCCTTTGATATTCCAATTCTCACTTTATGGATGAGCTAACTTGTATGCTGATTTTCTCTTGGGAGGGTAGCACAACAATATCATGTGTCTTGTATTTTATTTTGTATCCGACTTCGTTACAGGGTTTCATACCTCCTTGGTGCCCGATCCGTGATATTAATTCAAAGAAATATACGGAAATTTATTAGAAAATCACTTAGAAGATAAAGTTTTATAACAATGTGTGAAACATTCTAAGCACTTGACGAGTAACTTAGGCTTTGGGGACCAGCTTATTTGGTATGAACTTAGAGAACTTGAGTAAATAAAAATGGTACTGCCATTTGGCCAATTGACTTGTAACTTTCCTTCTGGAATGGCCTCATGTGGTCTTTACTCTTTAGAACAAATACGTAAAGGTCGTTCAGAGATGTGAATGACATGGACTGGAGAGGAGGAAAATCATCTCGCCGTGTTTGTTGTGTAGCTTTTCCATAAGATTTGAGAAACCATTGAAACTAGATGACAAACACTTATATTTTTGCTTTTGCATATTACTCGTTCAGGGTTAATTCATTGGTTTTCTTTCTTTCAATTGCATCTTTTTGGGTTTTTCATCAACCGATTGAATTTTTTTGTCCTATTCTATTTAGTTCTTCACTCTTATTAGATAAAAGGTGAAGAACCTACACATATTGTATATCTATGTTTTCCTCTGGTTTCTGTTATCTAGATAACACGCCGGGATGAGGAAATGGCACCCTTCATTGCAGGATCAAGGCGGAACTACATATTCGGTGGTATATGTAGTGTTGCTTCAAATGCATCAATCAAGGTCTGCATAGAGCTGTTCTGTTGATAAAATTCTAATATTCAACTGAATTTCTTACCACCTCCCATCTTATTCTTCTCTGTTATCACCTCTTAGGCTTTGGCTGATCTGAAATCTATCAACCTGTTTGGAGTTCAGCAAATATGCCGTAATTCCATCGCACTGGAACAGGTGGTTTCTCTTTCCTTGAAAGGATTTCTTTATATTGCTTCCATTTATTGAGCTAAATGCAATTCAATTAATTTGATCTCTCAGTTAACACTTCAAGGAAACCAATGTGCTATTATCTGTCTACTCATTGATTCTTCGTAATTTTCAATTTTCCTTCTAGCTCCAATGCTTGCGTTATTATTTTCTCCCACAGCATAGCTAATAGTTTTCTTCCAAGTGGTGTAGGCTCTGGCTGCTATCCCCTCGATAGACGGTGAGGCTGTGCAGTTGAGATTAGATCGTGTTAGAACGTACTATGAGCTGTTGAACATGCCATTTGAGGTAATTAAGTCTTGGAAGTTCACGTCGTTTAATTTTCTGATGTCATGCTTCTGATATTTAGTTGTATCATGTGTGACCATTGAATTCCTTTTCTCAGGCCCTACTTGCATTTATCGCGGAGCATGAGAACCTGTTTACATTTGCAGAGTAAGTATATTGATGTTAATGCGGTTAATAGATGTGACAATTGGGGTACAAGTGGTGATAAGAATGACATTCAATATCTTCCCTTCAGGTACTCTGATCTTCTAAAGGTCCAGGTCCCGGGTAGGGAAATTCCAGCTGATGCACAAGATCGTGTAGCTGAAATTTTACCCCGCTAGTTGAAATTGATGTGCAGCAAGAACCCTGCATTTATTGGAATTTGCTGAACAACAGTGTTTGCAGATTGATTTTTTCCGTTGCAGAGCTTTGTGAAGTGCAGGCATATGTATAGATTGTCGGCCATGATAGTGGGTGCTTAAACTGGAGTTGGAACTAAATTGCAAGGAAAAAGCATAACCAGAGTGCACCTTCACCTTCAGATGGTCGATAAATGTTAATGGTTTTGGTCAGGCTTGATAGACTTATTGTTGTTATTATTCTTTTTGTAGTCATATTCTTTAGCGTCTTACATCATTTTTGGCAAGCTTTTATTTTCTTCTTGTTCATATGAAGGGCTTTTCTTTAGTTTGGATGAAATGGATCATGTCTGTAAAATACTGTATTGAGTAATAAAAGATCTTTGCAATCCCAAAAGAAAATTCCTTTGTTAGTGATTCGGCTTTCTATCTTAAAAAAGATAACGAAATTTGGAAGAAGCTCTTTTAAGAATATTTCCCATACTTGTTCAGTAAATTTTCCTACTTTATTATGCCGATTCCTCTTTTCGTATATTTTAAGTTAGAAGGAAGGCAAAAGCTGACTGATGCTTTGTTTAGGGACGGGAGCCACTCCTTTTTCGAGTTTGTCTAGGAGCTCCCTTGAATCGAGGGACTACAGGCTTTTAATCCCTTACAGCTGCCTTCCAAGCCCTTGCACTGCCTGAACTACCAATCGCCCCACTATCTGCTAGTCTGGTTCGATTCGAACTTCTGTCATGTCGAGCTTCCTGACTTGCTTTGTACCAGCCGATATTTTGTGTACTTTGGGGCGCTGACTAGCTTGCTCAACGCCCTACCGCCTTCTCTTTAGTGCTTCATTGAGCATTTCTCTTTCCTATCCCGTCCTTACGCTACGCTACCCATAAGGTTGACCTAGACCTCTCTTCTCTCTCTTTGTCCACGAGAAGATTCCATTCTTTTCCTTTCATAGTCTATTCAATGTGGTCATGTATGTAATATAATTCAATGGGAAGACCTCCTAGTTGGACCCAGACTGCGATGGTAGTGAATGTGGCCTCAACTCCCACAAATGCAGGCTCCCAAAGCCTTGGACTGAGATAGTACCACAAAGCAAGGGTTAACATAAATGACTTTATGGAAGTCCTCTCCCACTTGAAAGCTAAATTATATTGAGTAATAAAAGATCTTTGCTTCAAACGGTGATCGTAAGTTGATCGTCAACACTGGCAATTTACTCCATTTGCATATTTTGGCTATTAAAGGAAATTGACACTTAAATATTTTTGGAGTGTAAGTTTAGTGGTGCAACTCAGGAAGTGGAAGGAGATGTGAGCTTGGATTCACAAGTCATCCCAAAGAGGAGAAGTTTTAGTACCTTGGGTCTATTATACAGGGGGATCGGGAGATTGACGAAGATGTCACACATCGTATTGGGGCGGGATGGATGAAATGAAGACTTGTTTCCGGTGTTTTGTGTGACAAGAAGGTAACACTAAAACTTAAAAGGTATGTTTTATAGAGCGGTGGTCAGACCGGCTATGTTGTATGGGGTTGAGTGTTAGCCGGTCAAGAGCTTCCATATCCAGAAGATGAATGTAGCAGAGATGAGAATGTTGAGCTAGATGTTCGGGCGCACCAAGTTAGATAGGATTATGTGTAGAGTTATTCGGAACAAGATGGGTGTGGCCCCTATTGAGGACAAGATGCGGGATGCAAGGCTTAGATGGTTTGGACATGTGAGGAGGAGAAACACAGATGACCAGGTAAGGAGGTGTGAGGGGTTGACATTGGAGGGCCTTAGGAGAGGTAGAGGTAGGCCGAAGAAGAGTTGGGGTGAGGTGATTAGGCATGACATGGTGCAACTACAACTTACCGAGGACACGACCCTTGATAGGAAGGTGTGGAGTCGAGGATTAGAGTAGTAGGTTAGGTAGACTAGATTATTCGTACCGGTAGTATTATTATGTATTCTCGTATTTGGTTGGTGTTATGTTTCTTTGTCTGCTTGTCGTTTTTTGCATTTCGATCATCTTACTATCTTGTTATTTATGCTGCTTTTACATGACTTATCGGTGTTGCCCCGTCTCGTTTTTCTTTTTATTATTGTGGTGCTTATGTTTTCCTGAGCCGAGGGTGTATTGGAAATAGACTCTCTACCTCCACAAGGTAGGGGTAAGGTCTGCATACAGCCGCACACATTATCCTCCCCGGACCTCACTATGTGGGATTATACTGGGTATGTTGTTGTAATACGTTGGAAAAGACTAGATAAATTTGTTAAACTCTTTCATAAGCTAGGCTTAATTTAGAAGAAACTCCATTTTCTTGAGCGTATCTTCCTAGATTAGCAAATTTTCTTCATGTTTGTGACGTTCATTTGCTCGAAAATATTCATATTGGTTTGCTTCCATCCAAGTATATTTAACAGTGACCTTGTTGGCTTTTAGCATGTATTTACCCTCTTTTGGGCAATGGCAGAGTAGAAGATGCATAGTACACAAAGGTTATCATCCTAATTATGTTAGTCAGTGAAAATCTAGCCAACAAATCACAATAATTACAGTGCAACATGAACAGTTAGGCGGATGTAGATCACAACTTATGGGTTCATCCGAACCAGTAGCTTTGGCTATATGCATTAAAATTCACTAAATAAATACAAATAATAGATTTCAAACTCGGTAAATCAAATGGAATGTGGTAGAATTTGGGGCTCAAAATCATAATAGTCAAATCCTAGATCCGCCTTTGTATGAACTACATAAAGCAAACAGTTCATTTTGTTTTTGCATTAATACACTAGTTGAATTGGAATGTTGATAAATGATAATGCATATGTATAAGAACGGTATATCATTTACAAAAACATATCATAAAGCATCTCAGTTATATTTTGTAAGGCTACTTACAAGACTGTTGTAAATACATGTTAGTAAAAAAGGCTACTTCATAATGTTCTACTTCTGTAGACTCAAAAAGACTGAAATTTCCTAGCATAACCCTCTGCCATAGCCATAAGAAGAAGTCATTACTTGAGTTTAGAGCAATAGGGAAGAACCTGTAGGTTACTAAAAATGACTTCAAAGCGAAATAACGAAATTATCAACGAGTGACTGAGTAGCATATGTGAAATAGTTAACAGTACAAGTGTTTGTCCAAATTCAAATATACAAAACAGAACTATTACTTGACCATAGGTAGTTTCTAATACAGCTTACAGGGAAGAAAAAGTATGAGAATTGGTACATTATTATGCCGCTAAACTAATCCAGGGTTTAAATCCTATGGATTCAACTTTTAAGGTTTTTAGCATTGAACACATAATACTTTTAAAGTTATCGGGTTCATAGCTACTAATTTTGTAATTTTAATGAATTTTTATGTATAAATTTTTATTCAGCGTCAAAAGTTATGGGTTCAGTTGAACCCGTCGATGAAACACTACATCCGCCTCTGGCTGAACTCTTGTATGAAATGGATAGACTGCAAGTAAGCAAGAAGTTTATAAACTGATGCAGTTGGATTCAGATGTAGACAAACGCATGTGTTGTGCTCAGGAACGATAAAGGAACAACAACCATGCCTCAGTCCCAAATAAGTTGGGATCGGAAAATGAATCCTTACTTTTTTCTTTAAGCTCAACTCATACAGATGACAAAAATGACTTTCAAGGATATGCATGCGGGAACTTGCAAAAATGTGATCTTTACTTTTTAAGTACCATAAATAACTTCATATATGATTTTTTTTAGGCAGAGAGCATTAGATTGCTCTCCCCAGACAAGCACTTGTCAAGGAGCAAAGGTATACCACTAGGCCAGAAGGTTTAGCTTTGAGCTATCTTAAAAACTATATATACATCTGCATATTACTGTAATAGGTTTCCTGAATCATCATCTATAACAAGAAATAAGTTTGGACAAGTAGCTAACTGTCAGCTCCTCGGCCTGATTGATCGAACATGGTATGCGCGTGGCGAGGGATTTACATGATCGACCTCGGCACGGCCTTATGATGACTATGGCATCATGTTGACAAAGCTGTCCGACATGGGCAGGTGTTGATGGGCATGGACTGTGGCACGACGGCATGTGGCTAAGGTGTCAAGGCATGACAAGACCATGGCATTGGCATGGCCATGACAAGGCAAAGACAACGGGCAACAGAAGCTTAGCAAAGGCCGGAAAAACTAAGGCAAGCTAAAGCAGGGCGTGGCAAGGCAGATGGGCGCGGCAAAGGTAGTGTCATGGGCGAGTTGGACAAGTGGTAGTGGAAGATATGCACGCAAAGGCATGCTGCACGAGGGCTTGGCGCGAAGACATGACAAAGTTGGCCTTTGGCGCCAAAATTTTAAAGGTTGCGCCCATGTGCCAAGCACATGCAGGGCAGTTGGCCAGTTGGAGCAGTTTTGCTGCTTTTCAGCATTGTGGCTAAGTGGGGCTGTGGGAAGTTGTCTTGTTTAAAATTCAAAATTTGAATTCCTTGGCAGTTGGGAATGTCAACTGCTATATAGGATAAGGCTGAGAGCCAAAAATGTTTGTTCATTTATATGCTAGATACGCAAATTGTCAAGGCAGAGTGCTGGCTGCCTTTGACTCCTTTTTGTAAGGCTATGCTTATGTGCTTCTTTGTGGCACGAGTTAAATATAAAGTTGGGAAGAGATTCCTGTAATTTTGTGCCTTGTGTCATTTCTTTATGATGTCCATGAGGGCAAAAGAAAGAGGGTTGAGTCATTGTTGTGTGACTGCCGTGCAATGTCAATACGAAAAAAATTGACCCTGTAACAATTGGTGTCAGATCAACGTCGGCAAGATTTTGGAATTATGATGGCGGGAAATGCAGAACTTCATGAAAGGCTTCTGAAGTTGGAGGCGCTTGTGGAAATTATGGATGACGTAGTAGATCTGGTTGATATTCTGACGCAAATCCATGGCGTCAACACCGAACTTCAACACGTTCGTGAGAGTGTTGATACCCAACTGGTGGAATTGCAGGCTTTCCAGGAAACTGATGTTGGGCAGTTGGAAAATTTGCAGAAGATAATGAGGATCTTAAGACGGAAATTCACATCCTCCGATGGTCTGTTGCAAATGTGCCTCAAGGAGGTGAAGCACATTCCAAAATTAAGATTCTAGAACCAAAGGCATTTGATGGCGTGAGAGGCGCCAAGGAACTGGAAAATTTCTTATTGGACTTAAAGCATTATTTCTCTACTGCTCATGCCCCGGAGAAGGACAAACTGACCATGGCAGTGTGTTATTTTAGAGAAGATGTAGTGATGTGGTGGCGTACGAAAAATGCATACGATGAAGGTGCTGGAAGACCCAAGGTTGATACTTGGGAGAAACTTCATGGTGCGCTGTGGGAAAAGTTCTTGCCTAGCAACTCGTCTTGGGTTGCTAAGGATTTCTTGAAGCGGTTAAGACAGACTGGTTCCATTCAGGACTATGTGAAAGATTTTTCATCTTTGTTGTTAGACATCCAAAATATGTCAGATGAGGACAAACTGCACAATTTCATTTCCGGAATGCAAGGTTGGGCACAAAATGAAATTCATAGGCAGAAAGTTAAAGATCTTCCTAATGCAATTACGACAGCGGACGCATTGGTGGATTTTTGCTCAACGGATATAACTTTTGATCTCGCCTCTTATTCTAAGTCAAAGAAAAAGGAGAAAGGTAAGGATTGGAAGAAGGACAATCAGAAGCAGGATGGAAATGACAATGGCAAGGGCAAGGGCAAGGGCAAGGGCAAGGGCAAGGGCAAGGGCAAGGGCAAGGGCAAGGGCAAGATGGATTCTTCTTCGTAAAAAACAAATAGGCCAGCGAGTAGTGAAAAGGTTTGCTGGACATGTCAACGACCTGGACATCAGGCACGAAACTGTCCAAATCAAGGAAATATTAATGCTCTTCTTGCTGAAGAGGAGAAACAAGGAAAGGGATAGGAAGTTGTTGCCTATGTGAATCCATTGCGGCGGATGAACACTTTGGCTTGTGTGACTATGGCGGATGATGAAGAAAATGCTGCCAAGGAAGAAGTTGCATACGTGAACGCTATGGGGAATGATTTGGCTTATGCTTTTTCCACATTAACGTATGTGAATCTGAAAATCGGGAACAAGAGTGTCGTGACAATGGTTGATACCGGAGCCACGCATACCTTTGTTGCCTCCAGAATTGTTCAAGAATATGGGCTGCAAGTGACAAAGTGTTCGACGAAGATGAAGGCTGTAAACTCAAAGGCGCAACCTGGTTATGGGGTGGCGCTGGATATCCCGATGATATTGGGCCATTGGTCTGGAACGTTCAACATGACTGTTGTGCCATTGGATGACTTAAATGTGCTGTTGGGAATTGATTTTCTGAAGAAGAACAAAGTCGCTCCAATTCCTCATTTGGATGGACTTATGTGCATGGGGGAGACAAACCCCGACTTTGTGAAAGGTATTCGGCCCTAAGGGGATGAAAAAAAGAACGCTGGGATTGTTGATTTGATTTCTGCCATTGCATTTGAGAAAGGCTTGAAGATGGGTGAGGAGACTTACCTCGCTGCACTCGTTGAAGTCAAGCCAGATGTGCAGATTGAGGTTCCGGATTGTGTTGCAGATTTGCTGAAGGAATTCAAAGATGTGATGCCTCCATAATTTCTAAGGGAGTTACCACCGAGGAGGGAGATTGATCACATGATTGAACTTATTCCTGGATCACTTCCGCATGTGCGACCTCCTTATCGCATGTCGCCGATGGAACTGACTGAACTAAGTAAGCAATTGTCTGAGTTGCTTGATGCTGGGTTGATTCAACCATTGAAGTCTCCATATGGTGCTCCTGTTTTGTTCCAGATAAAACAGGATGGTACGCTGCGGATGCTTGTTGACTATAGGGCACTAAACAAGGTAACTGTCAAAAACAAGTATCCGGTCCCTTTGATTCAAGATTTGCTGGACAGGCTATCGAAGGCTAGTTATTTTACTAAGTTAGAACTCAGGTCAGGCTATTGGAAGGTTAGGATAGCCGAGGGGGATGCCCCTAAGACCACTTGTGTAACTAGATATGGTAGCTTTGAATTTCTTGAAATGCCGTTTGGGCTAACCAATGCCCCGACAACTTTCTGTAATTTAATGAACAATGTTCTTTACGAGTATTTTGATGACTTTGTAGTTGTTTACTTAGAAAACATAGTCATCTATAGCCGGACCCTTGACGATCATTTGTCTCACTTAAGAAAGGTGCTGGAAAGGCTTAGAGCATATCAACTCTATGTCAAGATGGAAAAGTGTGAATTTGCAACTCTAGTCGCAAAGAGGTATTTGTTGCACCTTATGCACTCACTCGAATTGAATCTGATTTTCTGGATACAATCAAGTTATGTGTTTTGAACGATACATTGTATGTGAGATTGATGGATCAAGTGAAAGACGAGACAGTTAAACGGTATTGGATTGACGACGATCTGCTGCACTT